>CM055127.1:495485449-495497949 GCA_029206835.1 Rana muscosa | reverse complement strand
TGGTGATCAGTGAGAAGAATGTTCCTTACATTGGTGATCAGTGGGAAGAATGTCCCTTACATTGGTGATCAGTGAGAAGAATGTTCCTTACATTGGTGATCAGTGGGAAGAATGTCCCTTACATTGGTGATCAGTGAGAAGAATGTCCCTTACATTGGTGATCAGTGGGAAGAATGTTCCTTACATTGGTGATCAGTGAGAAGAATGTTCCTTACATTGGTGATCAGTGAGAAGAATGTTCCTTACATTGGTGATCAGTGGGAAGAATGTTCCTTACATTGGTGATCAGTGAGAAGAATGTCCCTTACATTGGTGATCAGTGAGAAGAATGTTCCTTACATTGGTGGTCAGTGGGAAGAATGCCCCCCCCCCCCTTACAGGTATCTGGAAAAGTACTTGTTGGTCTATTTGACTCATTGCTCAGGGGACCCCTAGCAGCCCCGGGAGATCCGTCATTGGGAAAGGCTCATCTTAGACATCCAACAATGTAACATAATAACTAATTCCCTCTTACTGTTGCCATTGGCAGGTACAATTCTTCATATCAAGGCGTTGTCCCTGTTTGTGTCAGCAGTGATATTAATAACGACCAGCATTGCCCTATCGGCATCGGCCTCCCACCCCCCCCCCCCCTATGTCTGGTAATAGATTTGGGGGACCCATCTTACCTCCTACATAAGCCAGTAGAAGTCCGCAGGTCACACAGATGGACAGAATCCCCCTCATGGCTCCTCTCTGACTCCTCACTGAGAAATGATTCCACTTCCTGGGATTTTCATCTTTAAGCTGCTCTCGGGTCCAGAGTCCGCTCATTGACGTCAGATGATAATTGGACTCCGGTTGATAATTAATGTCTGTGTATGGAGGAAGTACAGATTGTCTCTCATGGGAAAGGTGTGGCAGAGGTGAAGCAGATTGCAGGGACACTCAGGCCCGCTGGCTTGTCAGTTGTTTGGTTTTAGGATGGTGGGATAGGAGTGTAAAATCCCATAGCAACCTGCCAACCTGCCGCAGTATATCTGCGTGATCTGGTCTGCAAGCGGTTAAAGGGTAACTCCACTTTCATGAGAAAAAAAAATAGCAAATAAGGAATCATAATAATATAGCGCATACAATTGCGAAACAAGTCAAATTGTAATTGAATGTTATTAAAAATGACCTTTCCTTTTTATTCTGCAGCCGCTGTCATTTTCTGAAAATGCAATATGGCCGCCCGGAAGTGTTTTGTACACAGATGGTATACAGAACCCCGCCCCCTAGAAATGTCATTTCCTGCTTGTGTGATTGGCTCACTGATTTTCCCAGAAGTCTGCACTAAGATACAAGTCAGATTTTGGGCATCCCCTGCAAGAAAAATTACATTTTTGGTGAGGTACTCCCAATAGGAAATCATGTCTAAAAAGATGCAGACTCTGCAATTTCCCTCATTAGAGCCCTACAACTGCAGCAGCTGGTTGATAATTATAAAACCACTCCCATTAGACTCACTGAGCACATGGGCACAGACAAACACACAGGGGTTTCTTCAGAATAACAAAAGGGAGGAATCTGCAACAACATTTGTTAAAATCCCTGCAATGTACAGAGATCACCCAGAGGGGGAGTGTTTTTTTTTCTCAACAAAAGTGGAGTTACGCTTTAACCGCTCAAAGATCGGCCGCCGTCGTTTGAGCGGTAGGTGTACGACGGCTCGAGCAGGCCCAGTTTGGGGCCGGCGGCACGCGCTCGCTCTCGCTGCATGCTGCAGGAGGGTGCCCGCAGGTCGGGAGGACTTGATGTTCTCCGGCGGCTCGCGATTGCCTTGTACAGAGGCAGAACGGGGAATTGCCTATGTAAATATGGCATTTGCTCGTTCAGACAGCTGACATGACAGGGATCTACTGTTTCCAGTGGTCGGGAACAGTGATCTCTGTCATGTCCCAGTAAGCCCCCCCACAGTTATAACCCATCTAGGGAACACAGTTAACCCCTTGATCGCCCCCGTGGTGTTAACCCCTTCCCTGCCAGTGACATTTACACAGTAATCCGTGGTTATTTTTAGCTCTGATCGCTGTATAAATGGTCTCAAAAAAGTGTCAAAAGTGTCTGATCTGTCCGCCGCAATGCCGCAGTCCCGATAAAAATCACAGATCACCGCCATTACTAGTAAAAAATAAAAAAAAATGCCATAAAAATGACATAAATCTATCAACTATTTTGTAGACGCTATAACTTTTGCACAAAGCAATCAATAAACGCTTATTGCGATTTTTTTTTTTTACCAAAAATATGTAGAATACATATCGGCCTCAACTGATGAAGAAATTTGTTTTAAAAAAATAAATAAATGTGGGATATTTCTTATAGCAAAATGTTACAAATATTGTTTTTTTTTTTTAAATTGTCGCTATATTTTTGTTTATATCGCAAAAAATAAAAACCGCAGAGGTGATCAAATACCACCAAAAGAAAGCTCTATTTGTGGGGAAAAAAAGAACGTCAATTTTGTTTGGGTACAACGTTGCACGACCGCGCAATTGTCGAATCTACAAAATAGGGGATAGAATTATTGCATTTTTATTATTATTATTTTTTTTTTACTAGTATTGGCGGCGATCTGCGATTTTTATCGAGACTGCGACATTATGGCGGACACATCGGACACTTTTGACACATTTTTGGGACCATTGACAATTTTACAGCGATCAGTGCTATAAAAATGCACTGATAACTGTAAAAATGTCACTGGCAGGGAAGGGGTTAACACTAGGGGGCGATCAAGGGGTTAAATGTGTTACTTCTCTGTGTTCTAACTGAAGGGGGTGTGATGGAGTTGATAAAATGACTATGTGATGTCTATGTTATCCCTCTCTTTTAACCACTCAAATATTGTTATTTTCTTTTCTTCTTTATTATTTTTATAGTTTCTCTTCTTTCTTGTTGCGATATGTATATATATATACTGTATATATGTGTATGTGTGTGTATATATATATATATATATATATGTATGTGTGTGTGTTTTAGTAATCTTATAACCAGCCAGCAGTAAGTTTCCTTAAATGACAAACAGATGTTTTGACCACTCCGTACTCTTCACCCCCTCCTTTCTGCCCCTCCCACCGTGCAAAGCAAATATGGCGCTGAGCTAAGGAATGTGAAGCATTGTGGCCAAGAACAGATTTCACAGGAAAAGAACCATATACAGATGAACCAATGATATACACACATATGTGATGACGTTTGCTTAGGTCACTTTGTTTCTATAAGTGGCTGTGACCTGAATAAATCCCAGTTGATGAGAAGAGCTCATACTGAACAGTGTGTGCCAGTGTGATCCTTTTTGCATGCATGCATTCACATCACTTTGAATTTGGGTCAGAGGCAGAATAGAACATACATTCTGGTTTTGGGCCAGAAGAAATTATTACAGGGGGATGGGACTTACTAGGGGAGATGTGTCACGAGCGATCGCGGGTGCCCGGCGGTCATCGCGCCCGCCGGGCACTCGCATCGTCTCCGGGGGCAAGCAGCGGGCGCACGCCCCTAGTGGCCGCAGGGCGAAGCAACGAAACATAACGTCGTTTCGCCCAGCCCTGCCATTGTGCCGCAGTAAAACTGCCAAAGCCCCCTAACAAAGCTCCTAAAAAAAGTGTAAAAAAGGAATCAAAAAAATAAAATGTAAAGAAATAAAAAAAATCTAATAATAAAAAATGTAATAAAAAAAATAAAAACTACTGACACCATCCATTGCCCTACTGACATCAATCTCTGCCCTTCTGACACTGTCCACTGCTCTACTGACACCGTCAGTATATAGTATATACACATGCACATACAACTATATGTGTTTGTGCTTTGGGGTGCACACTAGGGTGACCACGTGTCCCAGATTGCCCGGGACAGTCCCGCATTGTGCAGGTCTGTCCCGGGCACCTTGATTCCAGGACAATACAGTGTCCCGGAATGAAACTGACACAGCCACCCCCCGGGCCAATCTGATGCCCCCAAAAAAGTCTGCACCATCACCACTTTACTCACTGACAGTACTTGTCCTGGCCGGGAATGCCTGGAGGAGCACAATCCCCACCCCCTGTTTGTGATTGGAGAAATCATAAATCCCGCCTCTTGAGTCTAATCACTGTGCTGTGATTCCTTACAGCACAAGCTGATTTTTGGGAAGGGGGGTGTCCCTGAATTGTAGTTTGGAAATGTGGTCACCCTAGTGCACACCTATGCAGGAGGCACTGAGATGTTCACTCTTATTCATACAAATGAGTGGAGAAACCATAATCATTCATGATATGCGTCACTCTGGTATCGTTGCTGATGGTAAATCAAGGTTCCCCTCCAATGGATGCCCAGAATGTGACATAAAGTATAAAACGTACAACAGGAGAGCCAAACCAAATGGTGAAGGAGTCCAAATTGCTTTAATTGTTCATAAAATAATTACATAAAGCACCCAAAGTGTTTCAGGAGCCAAAAACATTCCTCCTTCAGGGCTACATAAAAACGTAAAATATAGACTATTAATGTAAACGTAAAGGGATAAATATCATTCTAAATGTGAAAGTAAAAAGGTATGTACACCTGTTTACCAGGGGCGTAGATAAGGGGGAGTCAGGGGGGTCGAAACTCCCCCACCCAGAGCATTTGTCAATGGCACAGCAGCTGGCTAGTGAAGCTGTGGGGACTACCATCTCCAGGAGCCACACACTGGGCCGCCATCAGGGGGGTACAGGCAGTACACCTGTAAGGGGCCCGGCCCCTTTTTATTTTTATTTTTTTACTTTTTTTTATTTTTTGTAAGGGGCCCGGAGGTCCCCAGGGCCCCGGATGGCAACCCCCCTTTTTTTATAAAAAAAAAAAATTCAATTTTTTTTTAATTTTATTAATTTTTCTTTAATTCTTTTTTTATTTTATTTTTTATTTTTTATTTTTTTGTAAGGGGCCCAGAGGTCCCCAGGGGCCCAGATGCCAACCCCCCTTTTTTCCAAAAAAATTTACATTTTTTTTTGTAAGGGTTCCAGAAGCCCGGAGGTCCCCAGGGTCCCAGATGTCAACCCCCCTTTTTTTATTTTTTTATAAAAAAATATATATATATTTTTTTTATTTTATTTCTTTTTTTTTGTTTTATTTTATTTTATTTCTTTTTTTTGTAAGGGGCCCAGAGGTCCCCAAGGGCCCAGATGGCAACCCCCCCTTTTTTTATTTTTTTATAAAAAAATATATATATATTTATTTTATTTCTTTTTTTTTTTTCTTTTTTTTTTGTAAGGGGCCCAGATGGCATGGCAACCCCCTGACCTTAACAATTTGCGGCGGCAGCACCCCCCGCTTCTCAGTTCGTGGCACCCCCCCCCCCCCCCCGCTACTCAATTTGCAGTGGCAGCACCCCCCCCCCGGTTCTCTGCTTCCCAGGGGGCCCATGCCTGAAGCTGTGTAAGGGGCCCCAAAGTTCCTGATGGCCCTGGACACGCAGCCTGTCTTCTGTCACAGCTGCAACCTGTCTCCTACATTTGCATAAAAAAAACTAACATGCCACCACCCCCCAGGTATCGGGGAATCCCGGGTGATGTCAGGAGGGAGGGTCTTTTGGGGAAGTTTCAGCTACCTATTGGCTGAGGTGGCAGCAGGGATCGGTGCAGCCTGTACAGGCACGCTAATTGTGTTCCCCTGGGTACCCAAGGCTGAACCCCCCCCCAGGAGAAGAAAATTATCTACGGCCCTGCTGTTTACACTACATGTACATCTATGGATAAAAGGACAATTCATTGCTAAGAAAAATGACAATTATAAACAGGTGTTAACGCCAAAGAACAGAGTATTCAATACAAAGAAAATTGGAATAAACCCCAAAAAATGACCAATAGTATTATAAGAAGATGTAAACAATCTGTGGCATGAATATAATAAAACAATTGATGGTATCAATAGAGAAAATCACGTTTGTTTAATTGCATTTCAAGCAAAATCATTGTAACTTTGACAATTACAGCGTAGCTTTTTTACAGAATGTAATTGTTTCAATGATTATAATTACAATGTATTTGTTTGTATGTATTTCTGGTTTTGGGTTTAATATCGCTTTAAACAGAGTTTCTTTCCTTTGTGGATACATTGTATGTTTTCTTCTCCTCATATTAATAATATGGGTTATTTACCTATTACTTACTTGGTTTTATACTTATTTGTTCTATTTGTTTGTATTTCTTTTGAATAATTAGATTTTTGGAATAAACACACTTTTATTATTGTCTTTTTTTTTATAGGAGATGTCCAGTTGCAGCATACTCTTTCATTTTATAACATCAGCATTGTAATAACAATACAAACAATATACAGTGGAATTTTGGATTGCGAGTAACACGGTTAACGAGCGCTTCGCAATGCGATCAATTATTTTTTTTTTAAATCCTGACTCGGTTTGCGGGGAGGGACAGAGGAGCTGGGTCAGCACAAACAGTAATTGGACACTCCCAGAACAAGAAAGGACAGAGGAGCTGGGTCAGCACAAACAGTAATTGGACACTCCCAGAACAAAAAAGGGCTACCACACGAATATCCATTACTGACATTCATGGACAGATGCAAAAATAACATATTTTACAAACCGTTTGTAAATTTACTGACAGTTGGCAACACTGGTCCCCTTTTATTACACAAACAAAAGTCCACAAAACAGTTGCCCATTAGAACAGGCGAACAGGAAAAAAATTTGTGCGAACACCGTTAAAGTCTATGGGACACGAACATGAAAAATCAAAAGTGTTAATTATAAAGGCTTAAAAGCAAGTTATTGTCCTAAAAAGTGTTTGGGGACCCGGGTCCGGCCCCAGGGGACATGTATCAATGCAAGGCTGTTTTTTCGGGAGCAGTGATTTTAATGATGCTTAAAGTGAAACAATAAAAGTGAAATATTCCTTTAAATTTCGTACCTGGGGGGTTTCTATAGTATGCCTGTAAAGTAGCGCATGTTTCTCGTGTTTAGAACTGTCCCTGCACAAAGTGTCATTTCTGAAGGAAAAAAAGTCATTTAAAACTCACTCGCAGCTATAATGAATTGTCGGCCCCCGGTAATACAGATCAAAGTCATTGAACAAAATGGCAGGGGTCCCCCCCCCCACAGTCCATTACCAGGCCCTTTGGGTCTGGTATGAATATTAGGGGAACTTTAGCTTGATGAATTAAGTCTTCCATCTCAGCGATTTTCTCAATCCGTTTAAACCAATCGGACATTTTAGGGGGATTGGTGTTTCTCCAATATAATGGTATACATTGTTTAGCGGAATTGATGAGATGGATCATAAGAGATTTTTTGTAAGTATATTGGGGTAATGAGGTGTGGTGTAGCAGGTATTGAGCTGGAGTGAAGTCCAAAGTGTATGTCGTAATTCAAGTAACGGACGGTATTGTGTACTTTTGCCCAGAATGGTTTTATGTGTTTATATTCCCACCAGATATAGAGTAATGAACCCATGGTAGAATTGCATCTCCAACACAGTGGTGATCCAGGTGGATGGAAGACGTGTATCCCTTCAGGGGTACGGTACCATCTCCAGTACAGTTTGTAGCTATTTTCTTGCGCTGAAATGTTAATAGATCCTTTATGGATATGTGTAAAAATACTGTCCCATTCCTCAGTAGAAAGGTCCAGCTTGAGTTCATTTTCCCATTTCTGGTTGACTGTGTTGGATTTATGATCAATTACTCCAAAAAGGAGTGAATATTTACCGTGGAGATCAGGGGTCTTTAAGGAGTTGTACTTGTGCAAAGTACTTTAATTGCATGGGCCCCCACGGGAATAGGGGATCTCCTGGCATCCATCTGCCACACTGGACAGGGCTGGACACATGCACTCTGCCTCTGCAGCCTTTTGGCTCCTGGACACACCTATGGTCGGCTCTTTGCTTATAACGAGTATGCACACCTACACACAATCACACAGTCTGCAGGTCTCTCCTGTAAGACCTGGACACAGGATTGAAGGTTTCCATCCCACCCAAGACTCTTTGAAGTCTTCAGACTCCGGACCCCTGATCTAGGATTTCCAAACCCAGTGAAAACTGAAAACCCCGTTCTTCTCCCCAACACTCCGGAGCCCCTCAAGCTGGACTCTCAGGTGGGCATGTGTCTTTATTCAACATTACCAACTAGTGTATGTAACTATTTCTCTATCCATGTATAGCGCACAGACCCCCTTTTTTCTGCCTTGTTCGGCTCCTCGCAGGAGAAAGGGGCACACTGCATCACAAGCCCGTACCCTCCTGTGTGAAGAGGTTGAGCGGTGTTGTTGATGGGTCTCCACAGTCAGAAAGTCAGAGAATGTTTCTCACCTCTATGTTGAATAAAAATAAGTCCTTGTATTCCCCTCCCCCCAGTAACTTCAAGGTCCACACCAGCTGCAACTCCAACGTAGAGTTTATTTTCTTATAAAACAGTCTTTGATAACAAAGGTTGGAGCAAAGAGACAGGACAGAATAAGGTGTGGAGGAGGTCCAGGCACAAACGTAATCACTTCACTGCTCTCAAGCAGACTCAGCCCCTCTGGATAGTCTCCCTTGCTTGGGACTAGCAGCCAGAATGGTGCTCGAACTTTACCCAAGGTCTCTGCCACAGACCTGGTGAACTTGGCCTCTGCTAAGGAGAAGACATCCCTCCAGAGAGTTACCGGGGACCCTTCCTTCACTGTGACTTCTCACCAGTCCCTCGGAACGGTTCCTCCCCCGGCCTCCTCATCTACGATACGGGTCCCCTCGCAAGGCGGCACCCTGAGATTCCTCGATCCTTGGTGGGCTCCAGCCGAAGATGCTGGGCAAAGGCCTTTGCTGCAGCCCCAAGACTAAAGGTGCCTGGGACTGATCCACCGACCTCCACCCCTGGGCCAAAGGTGCCCAGGGCAGACAGGAACACACACACACCCTCCTGGGGTGGAGAACGAACTGAAGACTGAAAAAAAAACCCAAACAGGCAGCGTCTGCCCCTTTTATATCCTCTCCCAGCATGCACAGCAGGCCTACCACACCCACCGTACGGCTGCTGAGAGGGGACACACAAGGCACAGCACTGTATCAGCGGTTCAACCCTGGCCTACCATGGCAGCGCCACCTGCAGGCCACAGGGAACTACACACCGATACTCTCCCTGTGTATAAAAATGGGTGATAGAACCCTGACAATTAGGGTGTTTGAGCCTAACTACCATTCAAACACTTCCCCTAAATTGTGCACCCCGCTACACATGTTTCCCCCCAATCTATATAATATAAATGTAGCACACAGACCCTTTTCTCCTGCCTACCTTCACTGGCAGGTTTAAGGCACACCATGCCACATGCCCGGATCCTCCTGGTATAAGAGGGTGAGCGGTGTTCTTGTAATTTTTGGGTCCTGCGGCGAGTTACCCCCTTCCACTGGTTCTCGTCCCCAGAGTGCAGGGAAACGTCGATCTTTCCTGTTTTAGAAAGGCCAATGTCCAGACAGTGTCAACTCCAACAAAGAGTTTATTTTTTCCTTTTGCTTGATAACAACAGGGGAGGTTGAAGAGAGAAAGACGTTGGATAGGGAGGTAGATTTAGGCACACAACACCTATCATTACACGTCGCCACTCAAGCCTGAGTGGGCTTTGCTCACCCGGATAGATCCCCTCTCACTGTTCTAGCAGCCGGAGTGAAGCACGAATGGTCACTTTAATTTCGTCCCCTCCAAGGACAAGTTCAAGAGATCCTCTGCCACAGAATCCTTGAATTCCTGAATTAGAACTTTGGAACCCCTGTAGATTATAGAGACCATAGGTGCCAATGGGGCACACTACAGGAGCTATACTGCAACTCACGAATCCTTCCCTCTGATAGGCAACCAGGCCTCCCCGAGACCGTGACTTCCTTCACCGATCCATCGGACAGGTCCTCCCCCGGTTTCCTCTCCTTCAGAGCGGGCCACCCTCACACGGGCTCCCTGGGACTCCAGTGTGTTGGCTGTAGACCCAGTTGAAGGTACTGGGCCTACCTGGAACTCTGTAGCCTCGGGCTAAAGGTGCCCGAGACTCCTCGGCCAGTTCACGCACCCCCCGGCCAGCCTGGCCAAAGGGCACGACTTCGCCACCAGGGGTCCTCCTTGGAATCCCCCCGGCACACCACACCACACCGGATCATGGCGTCTCCCCTTTATGTACCCTCTCCCGGCATGCACAGCAGGCAAAACCCGCCCACCGCACGGCAGCCGAGAGAGGACACCAAATCACACCACAACGCCACCTGTGTTTCAACCTGAGACCTGAGCAACAGGGCCACCCACAGGTCAAGGGGAACCATTCTCCAGGCAACACCACAGCAGAGTCCAAACTATGGAATTTGATAACCTGAGCCAAACTATTGCTCAGGCTGCCCCTAAATTTAAGGCATAGCGACCCAAATTTTGGGGGGTCCGCTACATAAAGAATTTCAAAAATGTTTTAAAAAACCTCTAGATCAATATCCTTGGCATTGTGTGAATTGTTATTCTGCTTCGGACCGTTTGTTCTCTTCTGGTTTGCTGCCTTTTGGGAAGAAACCAAAGGAACCTTCAGAAAAAGTCCAAAGTGTAGAATTTAAAGTGGAACTTCACTCTCCCAACCAACATTGGCTGTTTAATCCTTATACTGATAGATAGGAAGGTATAATATATTTACTTGCTTTAAACTTTTTTTTACATTTCTTCAGTTACTTCCTGGTTTCCATGCCTAGGCAAATTATGTCAGACATCCCTGGAGTCTTCAGGAGGGGAGGAGGAGCTTTCTCAGATAAGCACACCCTCCTGCCTGCATGCCTGAGCTAAGGGCAGATGGATTCCAGGAAGTAAATTCTACATTAATCATCTGCCCTTACTCAAGATGGTCACGGCCAAATATGCTAGGGGGTGTTTTTCAAAGTGATTTCTCAGAAAAATAAAGCATGGAGACATGGATGGATGGAGACATGGATGGATGGAGATGTTGATAGATGGATGGAGACATGGAAGGATGGATGGAGATATGGATGGATAGAGACATGGATGGATAGAGACATGGATGGAGACATGCATGGATGGATGGAAGGGTGGATGGATAGAGACATAGATGGATAGAGACATGGATGGATGGAGACATGGATGGATGGATGGATGGAGACATGGATGGATAGAGACCTGGATGGATGGATGGAGACATGGATAGATGGATGAAGACATGGATGGATAGATGGATGGATGGATATAGACATGGATGGATGGATGGAGACATGGATAGATGGATGGGTGGAGACATGGATGGATGGGTGGAGACATGGATGGATGGATGGAGACATGGATGGATGGAGACATGGATGGATGGAGACATGGCTGGATGGATGGAGACATGGATGGGTGGATGGATAGATGGAGACATGGATGGATAGATGGAGACATGGATGGATGAATGGATAGATAGAGACATGGATGGAGACATGGATGGAGACATGGATGGATGGAGACATGGATAGATGAATGGAGACATGGATGGATAGAGACATGGATGGATGGAGACATGGATGGATGGATGGATGGAGACATGGATGGATGGAGACATGGATGGATAGATGGATGGATAGAGACCTGGATGGATGGAGACATGGATAGATGGATGAAGACATGGATGGATAGATGGATGAAGACATGGATGGATGGATGGATGGATATAGACATGGATGGATGGATGGAGACATGGATAGATGGATGGATGGAGACATGGATGGGTGGAGACATGGATGGATGGATGGAGACATGGATGGATGGAGACATGGATGGATGGAGACATGGATGGATGGAGACATGGATGGATGGAGACATGGCTGGATGGATGGAGACCTGGATGGGTGGATGGATAGATGGAGACATGGATGGATAGATGGAGACATGGATGGATAGATGGAGACATGGATGGATGGATGGATGGATGGATAGATATAGACATGGATGGAGACATGGATGGATAGATGGATAGATGGAGACATGGATGGAGACATGGATGGATAGATGGAGACATGGATGGATGGATGGATAGATGGAGACATGGATGGAGACATGGATGGATAGATGGAGACATGGATGGATGGATGGAGACATGGATGGATGGATAGATGGAGACATGGATAGATGGAGACATGAATGGATGGATGGATGGATAGAGACATGGATAGATGGATGGAGACATGGATGGATGGATGGATGGAGACATGGATGGATAGATGGAGACATGGATGGATAGATGGAGACATGGATGGATAGATGGAGACATGGATGGATGGATAGATGGAGACATGGATAGATGGAGACATAAATGGATGGATGGATGGATAGAGACATGGATAGATGGATGGAGACATGGATGGATGGATGGATGGAGACATGGATGGATGGAGACATGGATGGATAGATGGAGACATGGATGGATGGATGGAGACATGGATGGATGGATAGATGGAGACATGAATGGATGGATGGATAGATGGAGACATGGATGGATA
>CM055127.1:495279165-495485349 GCA_029206835.1 Rana muscosa | reverse complement strand
TGATTGATGTGGGGGGAGGGGACATTAGAGTGTAAGCTCCTCTGTACAGAGACTGATGTGATGTGGGGGGAGGTGACATTAGAGTGTAAGCTCTCTGTACAGAGACTGATGTGATGTGGGGGGGAGGGGACATTAGAGTGTAAGCTCCTCTGTATAGAGACTGATGTGATGTGGGGGAGGGGACATTAGAGTGTAAGCTCCTCTGTATAGAGACTGATGTGATGTGGGGGGAGGGGACATTAGAGTGTAAGCTCCTCTGTATAGAGACTGATGTGATGTGGGGGAGGGGACGTTAGAGTGTAAGCTCCTCTGGTACAGAGACTGATGTGATGTGGGGGGAGGGGACATTAGAGTGTAAGCTCCTTTGGTACAGAGACTGATGTGACTGTGGGGGGAGGGGACATTAGAGTGTAAGCTCCTCTGTACAGAGACTGATGTGATGTGGGGGGAGGTGACATTAGAGTGTAAGCTCCTCTGTACAGAGACTGATGTGATGTGGGGGGGAGGGGACATTAGAGTGTAAGCTCCTCTGTATAGAGACTGATGTGATGTGGGGGAGGGGACATTAGAGTGTAAGCTCCTCTGTATAGAGACTGATGTGATGTGGGGGGAGGGGACATTAGAGTGTAAGCTCCTCTGTACAGAGACTGATGTGATGTGGGGGAGGGGACATTAGAGTGTAAGCTCCTCTGTACAGAGACTGATGTGATGTGGGGGGGAGGGGACATTAGAGTGTAAGCTCCTCTGTACAGAGACTGATGTGATGTGGGGGAGGGGACATTAGAGTGTAAGCTCCTCTGTACAGAGACTGATGTGATGTGGGGGGGAGGGGACATTAGAGTGTAAGCTCCTCTGTACAGAGACTGATGTGATGTGGGGGGGAGGGGACATTAGAGTGTAAGCTCCTCTGTACAGAGACTGATGTGATGGGGGGGGGACATTAGAGTGTAAGCTCCTCTGTATAGAGACTGATGTGATGTGGGGGGAGGGGACATTAGAGTGTAAGCTCCTCTGTATAGAGACTGATGTGATGTGGGGGGAGGGGACATTAGAGTGTAAGCTCCTCTGTACAGAGACTGATGTGATGTGGGGGGAGGGGACATTAGAGTGTAAGCTCCTCTGTACAGAGACTGATGTGATGTGGGGGAAGGGACATTAGAGTGTAAGCTCCTCTGTATAGAGACTGATGTGATGTGGGGGAGGGGACATTAGAGTGTAAGCTCCTCTGTACAGAGACTGATGTGATGCGGGGGGAGGGGACATTAGAGTGTAAGCTCCTCTGTACAGAGACTGATGTGATGTGGGGGGAGGTGACATTAGAGTGTAAGCTCCTCTGTACAGAGACTGATGTGATGTGGGGGGGAGGGGACATTAGAGTGTAAGCTCCTCTGTATAGAGACTGATGTGATGTGGGGGAGGGGACATTAGAGTGTAAGCTCCTCTGTATAGAGACTGATGTGATGTGGGGGGAGGGGACATTAGAGTGTAAGCTCCTCTGTATAGAGACTGATGTGACTGTGGGGGAGGGGACATTAGAGTGTAAGCTCCTCTGTATAGAGACTGATGTGATGTGGGGGGGAGGGGACATTAGAGTGTAAGCTCCTCTGTACAGAGACTGATGTGACTGTGGGGGGAGGGGACATTAGAGTGTAAGCTCCTCTGGTACAGAGACTGATGTGATGTGGGGGGAGGGAACATTAGAGTGTAAGCTCCTCTGGTACAGAGACTGATGTGATGTGGGGGGAGGGAACATTAGAGTGTAAGCTCCTCTGGTACAGAGACTGATGTGATGTGGGGGGAGGGGACATTAGAGTGTAAGCTCCTCTGTACAGAGACTGATGTGATGTGTGGGAGGGGACATTAGAGTGTAAGCTCCTCTGTATAGAGACTGATGTGATGTGGGGGGGAGGGGACATTAGAGTGTAAGCTCCTCTGTATAGAGACTGATGTGACTGTGGGGGAGGGGACATTAGAGTGTAAGCTCCTCTGTATAGAGACTGATGTGATGTGGGGGGGAGGGGACATTAGAGTGTAAGCTCCTCTGTACAGAGACTGATGTGACTGTGGGGGGAGGGGACATTAGAGTGTAAGCTCCTCTGTATAGAGACTGATGTGATGTGGGGGAGGGGACATTAGAGTGTAAGCTCCTCTGTATAGAGACTGATGTGATGTGGGGGGAGGGGACATTAGAGTGTAAGCTCCTCTGTATAGAGACTGATGTGATGTGGGGGAGGGGACATTAGAGTGTAAGCTCCTCTGTACAGAGACTGATGTGATGTGGGGGGGAGGGGACATTAGAGTGTAAGCTCCTCTGTACAGAGACTGATGTGATGGGGGGGGGGACATTAGAGTGTAAGCTCCTCTGTATAGAGACTGATGTGATGTGGGGGGAGGGGACATTAGAGTGTAAGCTCCTCTGTACAGAGAATGATGTGATGTGGGGGAGGGGACATTAGAGTGTAAGCTTCTCTGTACAGAGACTGATGTGATGTGGGGGGAGGGGACATTAGAGTGTAAGCTCCTCTGTACAGAGAATGATGTGATGTGGGGGAGGGGACATTAGAGTGTAAGCTCCTCTGTACAGAGACTGATGTGATGTGTGGGGGAGGGGACATTAGAGTGTAAGCTCCTCTGTATAGAGACTGATGTGATGTGGGGGGGAGGGGACATTAGAGTGTAAGCTCCTCTGTACAGAGAATGATGTGATGTGGGGGAGGGGACATTAGAGTGTAAGCTTCTCTGTACAGAGACTGATGTGATGTGGGGGGAGGGGACATTAGAGTGTAAGCTCCTCTGTATAGAGACTGATGTGATGTGGGGGGAGGGGACATTAGAGTGTAAGCTCCTCTGTATAGAGACTGATGTGATGTGGGGGAGGGGACATTAGAGTGTAAGCTCCTCTGTATAGAGACTGATGTGATGTGGGGGAGGGGACATTAGAGTGTAAGCTCCTCTGTATAGAGACTGATGTGATGTGGGGGGGGGGGGGGACATTAGAGTGTAAGCTCCTCTGTATAGAGACTGATGTGATGTGTGGGGGAGGGGACATTAGAGTGTAAGCTCCTCTGTATAGAGACTGATGTGATGTGGGGGGAGGGGACATTAGAGTGTAAGCTCCTCTGTACAGAGACTGATGTGATGTGGGGGGAGGGGACATTAGAGTGTAAGCTCCTCTGTATAGAGACTGATGTGATGTGGGGGAGGGGACATTAGAGTGTAAGCTCCTCTGTACAGAGACTGATGTGATGTGGGGGGAGGGGACATTAGAGTGTAAGCTCCTCTGTATAGAGACTGATGTGATGTGGGGGGAGGGGACATTAGAGTGTAAGCTCCTCTGTATAGAGACTGATGTGATGTGGGGGAGGGGACATTAGAGTGTAAGCTCCTCTGTATAGAGATTGATGTGATGTGGGGGAGGGGACATTAGAGTGTAAGCTCCTCTGTATAGAGACTGATGTGATGTGGGGGGAGGGGGGCATTAGAGTGTAAGCTCCTCTGTATAGAGACTGATGTGATGTGGGGGAGGGGACATTAGAGTGTAAGCTCCTCTGTACAGAGACTGATGTGATGTGGGGGAGGGGACATTAGAGTGTAAGCTCCTCTGTACAGAGACTGATGTGATGTGGAGGAGGGGACATTAGAGTGTAAGCTCCTCTGTACAGAGACTGATGTGATGTGGGGGGAGGGGACATTAGAGTGTAAGCTCCTCTGTATAGAGACTGATGTGATGTGGGGGGGAGGGGACATTAGAGTGTAAGCTCCTCTGTATAGAGACTGATGGGATGTGGGGGGGAGGGGACATTAGAGTGTAAGCTCCTCTGTATAGAGACTGATGTGATGTGGGGGAGGGGGCATTAGAGTGTAAGCTCCTCTGTATAGAGACTGATGTGATGTGGGGGGAGGGGACATTAGAGTGTAAGCTCCTCTGTATAGAGACTGATGTGATGTGGGGGAGGGGACATTAGAGCGTAAGCTCCTCTGTACAGAGACTGATGTGATGTGGGGGGGAGGGGACATTAGAGTGTAAGCTCCTCTGTACAGAGACTGATGTGATGTGGGGGGGGAGGGGACATTAGAGTGTAAGCTCCTCTGTATAGAGACTGATGTGATGTGGTGGGGGAGGGGACATTAGAGTGTAAGCTCCTCTGTATAGAGACTGATGTGATGTGGGGGAGGGGACATTAGAGTGTAAGCTCCTCTGTATAGAGACTGATGTGATGTGGGGGGGAGGGGGACATTAGAGTGTAAGCTCCTCTGTACAGAGACTGATGTGACTGGGGGGGGGGGAGGCGACATTAGAGTGTAAGCTCCTCTGTATAGAGACTGATGTGATGTGGGGGGGGGAGGGGACATTAGAGTGTAAGCTCCTCTGTACAGAGACTGATGTGATGTGGGGGAGGGGACATTAGAGTGTAAGCTCCTCTGTACAGAGACTGATGTGATGTGGGGGAGGGGACATTAGAGTGTAAGCTCCTCTGTACAGAGACTGATGTGATGTGGGGGGGAGGGGACATTAGAGTGTAAGCTCCTCTGTACAGAGACTGATGTGATGTGGGGGGGAGGGGACATTAGAGTGTAAGCTCCTCTGTACAGAGACTGATGTGATGTGGGGGGAGGGGACATTAGAGTGTAAGCTCCTCTGTATAGAGACTGATGTGATGTGTGGGGGGAGGGGACATTAGAGTGTAAGCTCCTCTGTATAGAGACTGATGTGATGTGGGGGGAGGGGACATTAGAGTGTAAGCTCCTCTGTACAGAGACTGATGTGATGTGGGGGAGGGGACATTAGAGTGTAAGCTCCTCTGTACAGAGACTGATGTGATGTGGGGGGAGGGGACATTAGAGTTTAAGCTCCTCTGTATAGAGACTGATGTGATGTGGGGGGAGGGGACATTAGAGTGTAAGCTCCTCTGTATAGAGACTGATGTGATGTGGGGGAGGGGACATTAGAGTGTAAGCTCCTCTGTATAGAGACTGATGTGATGTGGGGGGAGGGGACATTAGAGTGTAAGCTCCTCTGTACAGAGACTGATGTGATGTGGGGGAGGGGACATTAGAGTTTAAGCTCCTCTGTATAGAGACTGATGTGATGTGGGGGGAGGGGGACATTAGAGTGTAAGCTCCTCTGTATAGAGACTGATGTGATGTGGGGGGAGGGGACATTAGAGTGTAAGCTCCTCTGTACAGAGACTGATGTGATGTGGGGGGAGGGGACATTAGAGTGTAAGCTCCTCTGTATAGAGACTGATGTGATGTGGGGGGAGGGGACATTAGAGTGTAAGCTCCTCTGTACAGAGACTGATGTGATGTGGGGGGGGAGGGGACATTAGAGTGTAAGCTCCTCTGGTACAGAGACTGATGTGATGTGGGGGGAGGGGACATTAGAGTGTAAGCTCCTCTGTATAGAGACTGATGTGATGTGGGGGAGGGGACATTAGAGTGTAAGCTCCTCTGTATAGAGACTGATGTGATGTGGGGGGAGGGGACATTAGAGTGTAAGCTCCTCTGTACAGAGACTGATGTGATGTGGGGGAGGGGACATTAGAGTGTAAGCTCCTCTGTACAGAGACTGATGTGATGTGGGGGGGGAGGGGACATTAGAGTGTAAGCTCCTCTGTATAGAGACTGATGTGACTGTGGGGGAAGGGGACATTAGAGTGTAAGCTCCTCTGTATAGAGACTGATGTGATGTGGGGGAGGGGACATTAGAGTGTAAGCTCCTCTGTATAGAGACTGATGTGATGTGGGGGGAGGGGACATTAGAGTGTAAGCTCCTCTGTACAGAGACTGATGTGATGTGGGGGAGGGGACATTAGAGTGTAAGCTCCTCTGTATAGAGACTGATGTTATGTGGGGGAGGGGACATTAGAGTGTAAGCTCCTCTGTACAGAGACTGATGTGATGTGGGGGGAGGGGACATTAGAGTGTAAGCTCCTCTGTACAGAGACTGATGTGATGTGGGGGGAGGGGACATTAGAGTGTAAGCTCCTCTGTATAGAGACTGATGTGATGTGGGGGAGGGGACATTAGAGTGTAAGCTCCTCTGTACAGAGACTGATGTGATGTGGGGGGAGGGGACATTAGAGTGTAAGCTCCTCTGTATAGAGACTGATGTGATGTGGGGGAGGGGACATTAGAGTGTAAGCTCTTCTGTACAGAGACTGATGTGATGTGGGGGGAGGGGACATTAGAGTGTAAGCTCCTCTGTATAGAGACTGATGTGATGTGGGGGGAGGGGACATTAGAGTGTAAGCTCCTCTGTATAGAGACTGATGTGATGTGGGGGGAGGGGACATTAGAGTGTAAGCTCCTCTGTACAGAGACTGATGTGATGTGGGGGAGGGGACATTAGAGTGTAAGCTCCTCTGTATAGAGACTGATGTGATGTGGGGGAGGGGACATTAGAGTGTAAGCTCCTCTGTACAGAGACTGATGTGATGTGTGGGGGAGGGGACATTAGAGTGTAAGCTCCTCTGTACAGAGACTGATGTGATGTGGGGGGAGGGCACATTAGAGTGTAAGCTCCTCTGTACAGAGACTGATGTGATGTGGAGGAGGGGACATTAGAGTGTAAGCTCCTCTGTATAGAGACTGATGTGACTGTGGGGGAGGGGACATTAGAGTGTAAGCTCCTCTGTACAGAGACTGATGTGATGTGGGGGGAGGGGACATTAGAGTGTAAGCTCCTCTGTACAGAGACGGATGTGATGTGGGGGGAGGGGACATTAGAGTGTAAGCTCCTCTGTACAGAGACTGATGTGATGGGGGGGGGGGGACATTAGAGTGTAAGCTCCTCTGTATAGAGACTGATGTGATGTGGGGGGAGGGGACATTAGAGTGTAAGCTCCTCTGTACAGAGACTGATGTGATGTGGGGGAGGGGACATTAGAGTGTAAGCTCCTCTGTATAGAGACTGATGTGATGTGGGGGGAGGGGACATTAGAGTGTAAGCTCCTCTGTATAGAGACTGATGTGATGTGGGGGGAGGGGACATTAGAGTGTGAGCTCCTCTGTATAGAGACTGATGTGATGTGGGGGGAGGGGACATTAGAGTGTAAGCTCCTCTGTATAGAGACTGATGTGATGTGGGGGAGGGGACATTAGAGTGTAAGCTCCTCTGTACAGAGACTGATGTGATGTGGGGGGAGGGGACATTAGAGTGTAAGCTCCTCTGTATAGAGACTGATGTGATGTGGGGGAGGGGACATTAGAGTGTAAGCTCCTCTGTATAGAGACTGATGTGATGTGGGGGAGGGGACATTAGAGTGTAAGCTCCTCTGTACAGAGACTGATGTGATGTGGGGGGAGGGGACATTAGAGTGTAAGCTCCTCTGTACAGAGACTGATGTGATGTGGGGGGAGGGGACATTAGAGTGTAAGCTCCTCTGTATAGAGACTGATGTGATGGGGGGGAGGGGACATTAGAGTGTAAGCTCCTCTGTATAGAGACTGATGTGATGTGGGGGGAGGGGACATTAGAGTGTAAGCTCCTCTGTACAGAGACTGATGTGATGTGGGGGGAGGGGACATTAGAGTGTAAGCTCCTCTGTACAGAGACTGATGTGATGTGGGGGGAGGGGACATTAGAGTGTAAGCTCCTCTGTACAGAGACTGATGTGATGTGGGGGAGGGGACATTAGAGTGTAAGCTCCTCTGTATAGAGACTGATGTGATGTGGGGGGAGGGGACATTAGAGTGTAAGCTCCTCTGTATAGAGACTGATGTGATGTGGGGGGAGGGGACATTAGAGTGTAAGCTCCTCTGTACAGAGACTGATGTGATGTGGGGGAGGGGACATTAGAGTGTAAGCTCCTCTGTATAGAGACTGATGTGATGTGGGGGGAGGGGACATTAGAGTGTAAGCTCCTCTGTACAGAGACTGATGTGATGTGGGGGGAGGGGACATTAGAGTGTAAGCTCCTCTGTATACAGACGGATGTGATGTGGGGGGGAGGGGACATTAGAGTGTAAGCTCCTCTGTATAGAGACTGATGTGATGTGGGGGGAGGGGACATTAGAGTGTAAGCTCCTCTGTACAGAGACTGATGTGATGTGGGGGAGGGGACATTAGAGTGTAAGCTCCTCTGTATAGAGACTGATGTGACGGGGGGAGGGGACATTAGAGTGTAAGCTCCTCTGTACAGAGACTGATGTGACGGGGGGAGGGGACATTAGAGTGTAAGCTCCTCTGTACAGAGACTGATGTGATGTGGGGGGAGGGGACATTAGAGTGTAAGCTCCTCTGTATAGAGACTGATGTGATGTGGGGGGGAGGGGACATTAGAGTGTAAGCTCCTCTGTACAGAGACTGATGTGATGGGGGGGGAGGGGACATTAGAGTGTAAGCTCCTCTGTACAGAGACTGATGTGATGTGGGGGAGGGGACATTAGAGTGTAAGCTCCTCTGTACAGAGACTGATGTGATGTGGGGGGGAGGGGACATTAGAGTGTAAGCTCCTCTGTACAGAGACTGATGTGATGTGGGGGAGGGGACATTAGAGTGTAAGCTCCTCTGTATAGAGACTGATGTGATGTGGGGGGAGGGGACATTAGAGTGTAAGCTCCTCTGTACAGAGACTGATGTGATGTGGGGGAGGGGACATTAGAGTGTAAGCTCCTCTGTATAGAGACTGATGTGATGTGGGGGGAGGGGACATTAGAGTGTAAGCTCCTCTGTACAGAGACTGATGTGATGTGGGGGAGGGGACATTAGAGTGTAAGCTCCTCTGTACAGAGACTGATGTGATGTGGGGGGAGGGGACATTAGAGTGTAAGCTCCTCTGTATAGAGACTGATGTGATGTGGGGGGATGGGGACATTAGAGTGTAAGCTCCTCTGTATAGAGACTGATGTGATGTGGGGGAGGGGACATTAGAGTGTAAGCTCCTCTGTATAGAGACTGATGTGATGTGGGGGAGGGGACATTAGAGTGTAAGCTCCTCTGTATAGAGACTGATGTGATGTGGGGGGAGGGGACATTAGAGTGTAAGCTCCTCTGTATAGAGACTGATGTGATGTGGGGGGAGGGGACATTAGAGTGTAAGCTCCTCTGTACAGAGAATGATGTGATGTGGGGGAGGGGACATTAGAGTGTAAGCTCCTCTGGTGCAGAGACTGATGTGATGTGGGGGGGGGGGGAGGGGACATTAGAGTGTAAGCTCCTCTGTACAGAGACTGATGTGATGTGGGGGGAGGGGACATTAGAGTGTAAGATCCTCTGTACAGAGACTGATGTGATGTGGGGGGGGGAGGGGACATTAGAGTGTAAGCTCCTCTGTATAGAGACTGATGTGACTGTGGGGGGAGGGGACATTAGAGTGTAAGCTCCTCTGTATAGAGACTGATGTGATGTGGGGGGGAGGGGACATTAGAGTGTAAGCTCCTCTGTACAGAGACTGATGTGATGTGGGGGGAGGGGACAGTAGAGTGTAAGCTCCTCTGTATAGAGACTGATGTGATGTGGGGGGAGGGGACATTAGAGTGTAAGCTCCTCTGTATAGAGACTGATGTGGGGGGAGGGGACATTAGAGTGTAAGCTCCTCTGTACAGAGACTGATGTGATGTGGGGGGGGGACATTAGACTGTAAGCTCCTCTGTATAGAGACTGATGTGATGTGGGGGGGAGGGACATTAGAGTGTAAGCTCCTCTGTATAGAGACTGATGTGATGTGGGGGGAGGGGACATTAGAGTGTAAGCTCCTCTGTACAGAGACTGATGTGATGTGGGGGGAGGGGACATTAGAGTGTAAGCTCCTCTGTATAGAGACTGATGTGATGTGGGGGGGAGGGGACATTAGAGTGTAAGCTCCTCTGTACAGAGACTGATGTGATGTGGGGGAGGGGACATTAGAGTGTAAGCTCCTCTGGTGCAGAGACTGATGTGATGTGGGGGGGGGGGGGGACATTAGAGTGTAAGCTCCTCTGTACAGAGACTGATGTGATGTGGGGGGAGGGGACATTAGAGTGTAAGCTCCTCTGTATAGAGACTGATGTGACTGTGGGGGGAGGGGACATTAGAGTGTAAGCTCCTCTGTACAGAGACTGATGTGATGTGGGGGGGAGGGGACATTAGAGTGTAAGCTCCTCTGTATAGAGACTGATGTGATGTGGGGGGAGGGGACATTAGAGTGTAAGCTCCTCTGTATAGAGACTGATGTGATGTGGGGGGAGGGGACATTAGAGTGTAAGCTCCTCTGTACAGAGACTGATGTGATGTGGGGAGAGGGGACATTAGAGTGTAAGCTCCTCTGTATAGAGACTGATGTGATGTGGGGGAGGGGACATTAGAGTGTAAGCTCCTCTGTATAGAGACTGATGTGACTGTGGGGGGAGGGGACATTAGAGTGTAAGCTCCTCTGTACAGAGACTGATGTGATGTGGGGGGAGGGGACATTAGAGTGTAAGCTCCTCTGTACAGAGACTGATGTGATGTGGGGGAGGGGGACATTAGAGTGTAAGCTCCTCTGTATAGAGACTGATGTGACTGTGGGGGGAGGGGACATTAGAGTGTAAGCTCCTCTGTACAGAGACTGATGTGATGTGGGGGGAGGGGACATTAGAGTGTAAGCTCCTCTGTATAGAGACTGATGTGATGAGGGGGGGAGGGGACATCAGAGTGTAAGCTCCTCTGTACAGAGACTGATGTGATGTGGGGGAGGGGACATTAGAGTGTAAGCTCCTCTGTACAGAGACTGATGTGATGTGGGGGGAGGGGGACATTAGAGTGTAAGCTCCTCTGTATAGAGACTGATGTGATGTGGGGGAGGGGACATTAGAGTGTAAGCTCCTCTGTACAGAGACTGATGTGATGTGGGGGGGAGGGGACATTAGAGTGTAAGCTCCTCCGGTACAGAGACTGATGTGATGTGTGGGGGAGGGGACATTAGAGTGTAAGCTCCTCTGTACAGAGACTGATGTGATGTGGGGGGGGACATTAGAGTGTAAGCTCCTCTGGTGCAGAGACTGATGTGACTGTGGGGGGAGGGGACATTAGAGTGTAAGCTCTTCTGTACAGAGACTGATGTGATGTGGGGGGGGGGAGGGGACATTAGAGTGTAAGCTCCTCTGTATAGAGACTGATGTGATGTGGGGGAGGGGACATTAGAGTGTAAGCTCCTCTGTATAGAGACTGATGTGATGTGGGGGGAGGGGACATTAGAGTGTAAGCTCCTCTGTATAGAGACTGATGTGATGTGGGGGAGGGGACATTAGAGTGTAAGCTCCTCTGTACAGAGACTGATGTGATGTGGGGGGAGGGGACATTAGAGTGTAAGCTCCTCCGGTACAGAGACTGATGTGATGTGTGGGGGAGGGGACATTAGAGTGTAAGCTCCTCTGTACAGAGACTGATGTGATGTGGGGGGAGGGGACATTAGAGTGTAAGCTCCTCTGTACAGAGACTGATGTGATGTGGGGGGGGACATTAGAGTGTAAGCTCCTCTGGTGCAGAGACTGATGTGACTGTGGGGGGAGGGGACATTAGAGTGTAAGCTCTTCTGTACAGAGACTGATGTGATGTGGGGGGGGGGAGGGGACATTAGAGTGTAAGCTCCTCTGTATAGAGACTGATGTGATGTGGGGGAGGGGACATTAGAGTGTAAGCTCCTCTGTATAGAGACTGATGTGATGTGGGGGGAGGGGACATTAGAGTGTAAGCTCCTCTGTACAGAGACTGATGTGATGTGGGGGGGGACATTAGAGTGTAAGCTCCTCTGGTGCAGAGACTGATGTGACTGTGGGGGGAGGGGACATTAGAGTGTAAGCTCTTCTGTACAGAGACTGATGTGATGTGGGGGGGGGGAGGGGACATTAGAGTGTAAGCTCCTCTGTATAGAGACTGATGTGATGTGGGGGGAGGGGACATTAGAGTGTAAGCTCCTCTGTACAGAGACTGATGTGATGTGGGGGTGGGGACATTAGAGTGTAAGCTCCTCTGTACAGAGACTGATGTGACTGTGGGGGAGGGGACATTAGAGTGTAAGCTCCTCTGTATAGAGACTGATGTGATGTGGGGGGGGGAGGGGACATTAGAGTGTAAGCTCCTCTGTATAGAGACTGATGTGATGTGGGGGGAGGGGACAGTAGAGTGTAAGCTCCTCTGTACAGAGACTGATGTGATGTGGGGGGAGGGGACATTAGAGTGTAAGCTCCTCTGTACAGAGACTGATGTGATGTGGGGGGAGGGGACAGTAGAGTGTAAGCTCCTCTGTATAGAGACTGATGTGATGTGGGGGGAGGGGACATTAGAGTGTAAGCTCCTCTGTATAGAGACTGATGTGATGTGGGGGAGGGGACATTAGAGTGTAAGCTCCTTTGTATAGAGACTGATGTGATGTGACTGTGGGGGGAGGGGTCATTAGAGTGTAAGCTCCTCTGTATAGAGACTGATGTGATGTGGGGGGGGAGGGGACATTAGAGTGTAAGCTCCTCTGTACAGAGACTGATGTGATGTGGGGGGGGGGACATTAGAGTGTAAGCTCCTCTGTATAGAGACTGATGTGACTGTGGGGGGAGGGGACATTAGAGTGTAAGCTCCTCTGTACAGAGACTGATGTGATGTGGGGGGAGGGGACATTAGAGTGTAAGCTCCTCTGTATAGAGACTGATGTGACTGTGGGGGGAGGGGACATTAGAGTGTAAGCTCCTCTGTATAGAGACTGATGTGATGTGGGGGGGAGGGGACATTAGAGTGTAAGCTCCTCTGTATAGAGACTGATGTGATGTGGGGGGAGGGGACATTAGAGTGTAAGCTCCTCTGTATAGAGACTGATGTGATGTGGGGGGAGGGGACATTAGAGTGTAAGCTCCTCTGTACAGAGACTGATGTGACTGTGGGGGGGAGGGGACATTAGAGTGTAAGCTCCTCTGTACAGAGACTGATGTGATGTGTGGGGGAGGGGACATTAGAGTGTAAGCTCCTCTGTACAGAGACTGATGTGACTGTGGGGGAGGAGACATTAGAGTGTGAGCTCCTCTGTATAGAGACTGATGTGATGTGGGGGGGAGGGGACATTAGAGTGTAAGCTCCTCTGTATAGAGACTGATGTGATGTGGGGGGAGGGGACATTAGAGTGTAAGCTCCTCTGTATAGAGACTGATGTGATGTGGGGGAGGGGACATTAGAGTGTAAGCTCCTCTGTACAGAGACTGATGTGATGTGGGGGGAGGGGACATTAGAGTGTAAGCTCTTCTGTACAGAGACTGATGTGATGTGGGGGGGGACATTAGAGTGTAAGCTCCTCTGGTGCAGAGACTGATGTGACTGTGGGGGGAGGGGACATTAGAGTGTAAGCTCTTCTGTACAGAGACTGATGTGATGTGATGTGGGGGGAGGGGACATTAGAGTGTAAGCTCCTCTGTATAGAGACTGATGTGATGTGGGGGGAGGGGACATTAGAGTGTAAGCTCCTCTGTACAGAGACTGATGTGATGTGGGGGTGGGGACATTAGAGTGTAAGCTCCTCTGTACAGAGACTGATGTGATGTGGGGGGAGGGGACATTAGAGTGTAAGCTCCTCTGTACAGAGACTGATGTGATGTGGGGGGGAGGGGACATTAGAGTGTAAGCTCCTCTGTACAGAGACTGATGTGATGTGGGGGGAGGGGACATTAGAGTGTAAGCTCCTCCGGTACAGAGACTGATGTGATGTGGGGGGAGGGGACATTAGAGTGTAAGCTCCTCCGGTACAGAGACTGATGTGATGTGTGGGGGAGGGGACATTAGAGTGTAAGCTCCTCTGTACAGAGACTGATGTGATGTGGGGGGAGGGGACATTAGAGTGTAAGCTCCTCTGTACAGAGACTGATGTGATGTGGGGGGGGACATTAGAGTGTAAGCTCCTCTGGTGCAGAGACTGATGTGACTGTGGGGGGAGGGGACATTAGAGTGTAAGCTCTTCTGTACAGAGACTGATGTGATGTGGGGGGGGGGGAGGGGACATTAGAGTGTAAGCTCCTCTGTATAGAGACTGATGTGATGTGGGGGAGGGGACATTAGAGTGTAAGCTCCTCTGTATAGAGACTGATGTGATGTGGGGGGAGGGGACATTAGAGTGTAAGCTCCTCTGTACAGAGACTGATGTGATGTGGGGGGGGACATTAGAGTGTAAGCTCCTCTGGTGCAGAGACTGATGTGACTGTGGGGGGAGGGGACATTAGAGTGTAAGCTCTTCTGTACAGAGACTGGTGTGATGTGGGGGGGGGGGAGGGGACATTAGAGTGTAAGCTCCTCTGTATAGAGACTGATGTGATGTGGGGGGAGGGGACATTAGAGTGTAAGCTCCTCTGTACAGAGACTGATGTGATGTGGGGGTGGGGACATTAGAGTGTAAGCTCCTCTGTACAGAGACTGATGTGACTGTGGGGGAGGGGACATTAGAGTGTAAGCTCCTCTGTATAGAGACTGATGTGATGTGGGGGGGGGAGGGGACATTAGAGTGTAAGCTCCTCTGTATAGAGACTGATGTGATGTGGGGGGAGGGGACAGTAGAGTGTAAGCTCCTCTGTACAGAGACTGATGTGATGTGGGGGGAGGGGACATTAGAGTGTAAGCTCCTCTGTACAGAGACTGATGTGATGTGGGGGGAGGGGACAGTAGAGTGTAAGCTCCTCTGTATAGAGACTGATGTGATGTGGGGAGGGGACATTAGAGTGTAAGCTCCTCTGTATAGAGACTGATGTGATGTGGGGGAGGGGACATTAGAGTGTAAGCTCCTTTGTATAGAGACTGATGTGATGTGACTGTGGGGGGAGGGGTCATTAGAGTGTAAGCTCCTCTGTATAGAGACTGATGTGATGTGGGGGGGGAGGGGACATTAGAGTGTAAGCTCCTCTGTACAGAGACTGATGTGATGTGGGGGGGGGGACATTAGAGTGTAAGCTCCTCTGTATAGAGACTGATGTGACTGTGGGGGGAGGGGACATTAGAGTGTAAGCTCCTCTGTACAGAGACTGATGTGATGTGGGGGGAGGGGACATTAGAGTGTAAGCTCCTCTGTATAGAGACTGATGTGACTGTGGGGGGAGGGGACATTAGAGTGTAAGCTCCTCTGTATAGAGACTGATGTGATGTGGGGGGGAGGGGACATTAGAGTGTAAGCTCCTCTGTATAGAGACTGATGTGATGTGGGGGGAGGGGACATTAGAGTGTAAGCTCCTCTGTATAGAGACTGATGTGATGTGGGGGGAGGGGACATTAGAGTGTAAGCTCCTCTGTACAGAGACTGATGTGACTGTGGGGGGGAGGGGACATTAGAGTGTAAGCTCCTCTGTACAGAGACTGATGTGATGTGTGGGGGAGGGGACATTAGAGTGTAAGCTCCTCTGTACAGAGACTGATGTGACTGTGGGGGAGGAGACATTAGAGTGTGAGCTCCTCTGTATAGAGACTGATGTGATGTGGGGGAGGGGACATTAGAGTGTAAGCTCCTCTGTACAGAGACTGATGTGATGTGGGGGGGAGGGGACATTAGAGTGTAAGCTCCTCTGTACAGAGACTGATGTGATGTGTGGGGGGAGGGGGACATTAGAGTGTAAGCTCCTCTGTACAGAGACTGATGTGATGTGGGGGGAGGGGACATTAGAGTGTAAGCTCCTCTGTACAGAGACTGATGTGATGTGTGGGGGGAGGGGGACATTAGAGTGTAAGCTCCTCTGTACAGAGACTGATGTGATGTGTGGGGGGAGGGGGACATTAGAGTGTAAGCTCCTGTATATAGCACTGAGAAGTCTGAATTACCTATATAATAGAGTTCAGGGTGGAGTATGAGCTGGCACGCGGGGGCGTGGTCGGGGGCGGACTCGCACCCCTTTTTGTAGCGCTGGATGTTGTGTCTCAGGTCATACAGGGTGACGTTGGAGGAGAGGAGGAAGATATTCCGGACGGACAGCTCGATGCGATTGCCTAAACTAAAGAGCGACAGAACGTGCGTCAGAAATGGTCAGACTCCTCCCACACAAGGCGGAGCCAACGCTGCGAATCTCACCTGCTGTTGGTGACGGACGATTGATAATATCCACCAATCATAGAGAAGGAGGAATTCAGCTACAGGAAGGAAGAGAGAGAAATGAGATTAGTATCAGAAGAAGAACTCCGCCTGGAACTGTCAGATAAAAGGGGAACCCCGACTTTTACCAGATTGGAAAATAAATTCCAACCCCCAAGAAAAGAGAAGTAATTGTAATAAAACAATATATTGTAAATGCCAAAAATTCTAGAGAAAACGCTTGGACAGCCGCACTCCAAAAAATAGGGTCTTTTATTTAAAACAAAAGCACAAATAACATGCCACAGCAAAAAACAGCAGGTATGAGCTGACGCGTTTTGCACTGCGATTCAGTGCTTAATCATGAGCTAGGATTAAGCACTGAATCGCAGTGCGAAACTAGAATCTAGAATTTTTTGCATTGTCATATGCATTGCCTGCACCCACGGCTCTGGATCCTGTGAATGAGTCTCCAGTCACACCTGAGCGGTAACTCTCTCCCAATATATTGTAAATAATGATCGAATAGTGAGGATCTATTATTATTGTTATCTGCAGACTGGAGGCCGTCCTCATCTCTTGGCATCGGCTATTTTAAGGCTCTTGGAGTCACAATATGGGCAATCGGTACTTATTGCTCGTGCTTGAGATTCATCAATAATCAATAATTTGTATCTAGTTCACTGCTGTGCCTGAGCTGCCTGCCCACCAACAAGCAGGAGGAATGTGAACACTGCAATGAGTTCAGCTGCTGAGGATGAAACATATGAATTGCCACTTTCCGTGTCATGAGGAAAGTTTCTGACTTATCAGAAGTTTGTAGATAGGACAGAAAATACATCCAGATAAAGGAGAAAACTAATATATGTGGACTGGGAATATAATATACAATGCTGTAGGACCTGCTAAGGGACCGTCCACTGACCACGGAGTCCTTAGAGTCCCAGCGGGGCCATCTAGGTGTCTATGGTGTCTTCATTGAGGCTCACTAGGTGTCCATGGTGTCTCCAGTTGGGTCCTCCAGGTGTCCAAGGCATCTCCAGTGAGGCTATCAGGTGTCCACAGTGTTTCCAGTAGGGCCCTTGGGTATCCATGTTATCACCAGTTGGGCCCTCAAAGTGTCCATGGTATCTCCAGTGGGGCCTTACAGGTGTCAATGGTATCTCCAGTTGGGCCTTCCAGGTGCCCATGGAATCTACAGTTGGGCCCTCCAGGTGTCCATGGTGTCTCCAGTTGGGCCTTTCACATGTCCATGGTGTCTCCAGTGGAGACCTCCAGGTGTCCACAGTGTTTCCAGTAGGGCCCTTGGGTGTCCATGTTATCTCCAGTTGGGCCCTCAAAGTGTTCATGGTATCTCCAGTGGGGCCCACTAGGTGTTTATGGTGTCTCCATTGAGGTCTTCTAGGTGTCCACAGTGTTTCCAGTGGGGCCCTCGGTTGTCCATGGTATCTCAAGTTGGGCCTTCCAACAGTCCATGGTTTCTCCAGGTCGGCCCTCCAGGTGTCCATGGTGTCTGCAATGGGGACCTCCATATGTCCATAGTACTTTTAGTTGGACCCTCCAGGTGTCCATGATGTCTGCATTGGGGCCCTCTAGATGTCCATAGTACCTCTATTGGGGCCCTCTAGGTATCCACAGTATTTCCAGTGTTGCCCTCTAGGTGCCCATGGGTTTATAGTGAGGTCCTCTGGGTGTCCATCATGACTCCAGTGGGGACTGATAGAGACTTTGAGCTGCAGGTGATGGCCGCCGATGGCACAGCGATGCCGATGTAGAGTTACAGTGTTTGAGTATTGAAGTTAATGTGTTAGAAATAAACCTCAGCTGGAGGTTTATAGAATCGGCTCTGCTGACTGCAGGTTAGTCAGTAAAATAATGTTGTGGGGCCCTCTGGCGTTCTGTGTGGGGCCCTCTGGAGTCCTGTGTTGGGCCCTCTGGAGTCCTGTGTCGGGCCCTCTGGAGTTCTGTGTGGGGCCCTCTGGAGTTCTGTGTGGGGCCCTCTGGAGTCCTGTGTGGGGCCCTCTGGAGTTCTGTGTGGGGCCCTCTGGAGTTCTGTGTGGGGCCCTCTGGAGTTCTGTGTGGGGCCCTCTGGAGTCCTGTGTGGGGCCCTCTGGATTTCTGTGTGGGGCCCTCTGTCGTTCTGTGTGGGGCCCTCTGGAGTCCTGTGTGGGGCTCTCCAGGTGACCATGGTGCATTGGTGAGTGTGGCCCTCTGGAGTTCTGTGTGGGGCCCTCTGGAGTCCTGTGTGTGGCCCTCTGGAGTTCTGTGTGGGGCCCTCTGGAGTCCTGTGTGGGGCCCTCTGGAGTCCTGTGTGGGGCCCTCTGGAGTTCTGTGTCGGGCCCTCTGGAGTCCTGTATGTGGTCCTCTGGAGTCCTGTGTGGGGTCTTCTTGAGTCCTGTGTGGGGCCCTCTGGAGTCCTGTGTGGGGCCCTCTGGAGTCCTGTGTCGGGCCCTCTGGAGTCCTGTGTCGGGCCCTCTGGAGTCCTGTGTGTGGCCCTCTGGAGTCCTGTGTGGGGCCCTCTGGAGTCCTGTGTGTGGCCCTCTGGAGTCCTGTGTGTGGCCCTCTGGAGTCCTGTGTGGGGCCCTCTGGAGTCCTGTGTGGGGCCCTCTGTTGTTCTGTGTGAGGCCCTCTGGAGTTCTTTGTCGGGCCCTCTGGAGTCCTGTATGTGGCCCTCTGGAGTCCTGTGTGGGGCCCTCTGGAGTCCTGTGTGGGGCCCTCTGGAGTCCTGTGTGGGGCCCTCTGGAGTCCTGTGTGGGGCCCTCTGGAGTCCTGTGTGGGGCCCTCTGGAGTCCTGTATGTGGCCTTCTGAAGTCCTGTGTGTGGCCCTCCAGGTGACCATGGTGCATTGGTGTGTGTGGCCCTCTGGAGTCCTTCATCTCCAACAAGCCACCATGGGCACCTGGACAGCCTCCAGAACAGATTATCTGCAGTAGAGGAATGTCAGGTCACCAGTCTGGCTGTATTGTCTGGCAGGTGTGTGTAAATCTCAGGACTGGCTGAGCAGAGCCATTGCAGCTCCCATATATGTCTATTTCTAGAGTTCCACTTTAAATATCTCTAAGAGTGAATTGTCTGCTTGTCTGGGGGGTTCTCTCTACTCACCATCTGTACAATCTCATCTTCGATCTCCTGTAATTTGGTGTATTTCCTGGCGGAGCCGTTCAGCAAACTTCTCGGGATTTCGATGTGGCCGAGAAAAGTCCTCACTGAAAAGATAAAAGAACCGGTGAGAACGCCGTTCGGTCTGTCCGGACAAATAGGAGAAGAGTGAGGGGGGGGGGGGGGGGGGGGCTGCTGGCCACCAATCAGTGAGACTCCGCCCTCTATCTGGGAACATACAGAGGAACCAATCACATTTCCCGATATCTCACCCTGAACGCAGGCGGCGCCATTCTCCAGGATGTACCCCAACGGGCAGCGGCAGGTGAAGGACCCCCGAAGGTTCACACATGTGGCCGGGGCTGGACATGGTCTGGAGAGACATTCGTCTACATCTGGGGAGACACGAGGAGAAGGAGAGACGCCCACAGACAGGAAGATCAGATCAATGCAACAGATACACAAAACAATCATATCCTGGACATTATACAGGGGAGGCAAAAAGTTAGTGAACCCCTCACTATCACACCTGTATCAGCTGGTTGGACATCCCATTCCAGAACCATTCCCAGACAATTCCAGAACCATTCCCAGACAATTCCAGAACCACTCCAGAACCATTCCCAGACAATTTCAGATCCAGAACCATTCCCAGACAATTCCAGAACCAGAACCATTCCCAGACAATTCCAGAACCATTCCCAGACAATTCCAGAACCAGAACCATTCCCAGACAATTCCAGAACCATTCCCAGACAATTCCAGAACCACTCTAGAACCATTCCCAGACAATTCCAGATCCAGAACCATTCCCAGACAATTCCAGAACCATTCCCAGACAATTCCAGAACCATTCCCAGACCATTCCAGAACCAGAACCATTCCCAAACAATTCCAGAACCATTCCCAGGCATTTCCAGAACCATTCCCTGACAATTCCAGAACCACTCCAGAACCATTCCCAGACAATTCCAGATCCAGAACCATTCCCAGACAATTCCAGATCCAGAACTATTCCCAGACAATTCCAGAACCATTCATAGACCATTCCATAACCAGAACCATTCCCAGACAATTCCAGAACCATTCCCAGACAATTCCAGAACCACTCCAGAACCATTCCCAGACAATTCCAGAACCATTCCTAAACAATTCCAGATCCAGAACCATCCCCAGACAAATCCAGAACCATTCCCAGACAATTCCAGAACCAGAACCAGAACCATTCCCAGACAATTCCAGAACCATTCCCAGACTATTCCAGAACCAGAACCATTCCCAGACAATTCCAGAACCATTCCCAGACAATTCCAGAACCAGAACCATTCCCAGACAATTCCAGAAACACTCCAGAACCATTCCCAGACAATTCCAGATCCAGAACCATTCCCAGACAATTCCAGATCCAGAACTATTCCCAGACAATTCCAGAACCATTCATAGACCATTCCATAACCAGAACCATTCCCAGACAATTCCAGAACCATTCCCAGACAATTCCAGAACCACTCCAGAACCATTCCCAGACAATTCCAGATCCAGAACCATTCCCAGACAATTCCAGAACCATTCCTAAACAATTCCAGATCCAGAACCATCCCCAGACAAATCCAGAACCATTCCCAGACAATTCCAGAACCAGAACCAGAACCATTCCCAGACAATTCCAGAACCATTCCCAGACTATTCCAGAACCAGAACCATTCCCAGACAATTCCAGAACCATTCCCAGACAATTCCAGAACCATTCCCAGACAATTCCAGAAACAGAACCATTCCCAGACAATTCCAGAACCATTCCCAGACAATTCCAGAAACAGAACCATTCTCAGACAATTCCAGATCCAGAACAATTCCCAGACAATTCCAGAACCATTCCCAGAAAATTCCAGAACCAGAACCATTCCCAGACCATTCCAGAACCAGAACCATTCCCAGACAATTCCAGAACCAGAACCATTCTCAGACAATTCCAGATCCAGAACCATTCCCAGACAATTCCAGAACCATTCCCAGACAATTCCAGATCCAGAACCATTCCCAGACAATTCCAGAACCACTCCCAGACAATTCCAGAACCATTCCAGCACCAGGACTATTCCCAGACCATTCCAGAATTACTCTAGGACTATTCCTAGAACTCCACAACCATACAGAACCATTCTAGAACCATTACCAGACCATTCTAGAACCATTCTAGGACTATTCTCAAACCATTCCAAAACCATTGACAGATCATTCCAGGACCATTCCCAAACCATTCCAAGAACCATTCCTAGCACATTCCAGAATTATTATTAGACCATTCCAGAACCTTTTTAGACCCATTCAGAGAACCATTCCCAGCACATTCCAGAACCATTCCCATACCTTTCAAGAACCATTCCCAGCACATTCCAGAATCATTATCAGACCATTCCAGAACCATTCCCATGCCTTTCAAGAACCATTCCCAGCACATTCCAGAATTATCAGACTATTCCAGAACCATTCCCAGACCTTTCCAAAACCATTCCCAGCACATTCCAGGATCATTATCACACCCATTCCAGAATCATTCCAGGACCATTCACAGACCATTCCAGAACCATTCCCAGATCATTTCAGGACCATTCCCAGACCTTTCCAGAACCATTCCCAGCACATTCCAGAACCATTCACAGGCCATTCCAGGACTATTCCTAGGACATTCTAGAACCATTACCAGAGCATTCTAGAACCATTGACAGACCATTCCAAGACCATTTACAGACCATTCCAGAACCATTCCCAGCACATTCCAGATGGTATTATCAGACCATTCCAGAATTATTATCAGACCATTCCAGAACCTTTTTAGACCCATTCCGAGAACCATTCCCAGCACTTTCCAGAATCATTATCAGACCATTCCAGACTTATTCCCAGACCTTTCCAGAACCACTCCCAGACAATTCCAGGACCATTCCTAGACCATTCCAGAACCATGGACACTTAACCAGTTCTGATCTAGAGCAATTTTTTTCTCCTAGAAGAATAAGACTGAAGTACTGGCTGTGGGTAACTTACCTCTCTCACAGTGCTGCCCCTGCCAGGCGGCGGGACACTCACATCTGTAGTCTCTCCGGTGCCCGCCTCGCTGTACGCAGCTCCCGCCGTTGTGGCACGGGTTGGGGGCGCAGACGCTAACTATGGAAATGTAAAACTGTTAAGAAGACATTTATGTGAAGTTCTGTTGTGTATATAAAACATACGGAGTCATTCAGTGCCGTACCTGGTGCTGGCAGGGTGGGGACGGGTGGTGCGGCTGGGGTTGGAGGACTAGCTGCCCTGGTGGTGGAATATTGGACAGTGACTACACCGGGTTGTGCTGTGGTGTGTGCCGGCGCCTTCTTCTCCTTATTACTGGTAGTGGTCTCCACCCTTGGCATTACGGTCGTTATGTCCATGCTGGTTGTTCTGACGGAGGTCACCTGCTTGTTGGGGTCACCAGTGGTCAACGCTGGTCTTGTAGTCTTGGGAATATCTTGGGGGGGCGGTGGCCCTTGCGTGGTAAAACGTGGTGATGGGATCGGTAGATTTATGGAAGTGGTCAGCGGAATTGGACTGGTTGGCTGAGCTGAAGGTTCGGTTACATGCGTTGTTGTGATGGTTGGAGATCCTCTGTCTTCGAGAGAAGTAACCGATGTCTGAGTCTCCACAATGGACCTCAAGGTCGTTACCAAGTCTACGAAGGCCGTCGTTGTCTCATCAGGGAACCTCTGACCAGATTCTGTGGTGTGGGACTCTCTAGGGCCAGTCGTGGAAATGTTATAGGCCCCGGAGGTTTGGTCAGTCCTAGCTGGTGGTAAAGAAGTCCTATAGGAGGAACTTGATCCTATCACATCATCGGTGGAGGACGTTGTTGGTAAAGTAGGTGGTGCAGAAGGTGAAGGCGACCATGATGGAAGTTCGGGAGTCGTTAGAAGGGTGGTCTGTGGGGCAGAAGACTTTGTGGAGGTGAATGTTGATGAAGCCTCGGGGGGGAAGGTGGAGAAGGTGGAGAATGAGGAAGAGACCAACGTGGAAGGTCTAGGAGAAGAAAAAGAAGCGTCAGATGAAGATTGGTTGAAAACGTCTCCAGAAGAAGAAGAAGATGGCGACTGGCTGGAGGAAGCTGGAAAGGTGGACAATGAAGAGTTGGTGGAAGGCGGGGAAGACGGCACAAATGTGGACTCACTAGCCGGAACATCGGTGCCTGGGACGTGGCTTGTTGTGTTCGGAGGAATGCTAGTGAACGGGGCTGAAGATTCTGAGGCCTGGTGAGATGTGGGGGATGGGTAGGTAGTCATCACATAAGAAGGGGTCTGCAGAGGGTAGGTGATGGAGGCAGAAAGCTCTGATTCTGTTTTATGAATCCCAGAAGTCTCAGTGGAATTTTCCAAATCCTGTGTCATGGTGACAGAGCCTTGAGTTGTGTTCCCAGAATCCTTTGCCTCGGTAACAGACACTTGCGTCATCCCACTAGAATATGTTTTATTCCCGGAATCCTCAGTGACCGATCCGGTTCCCTCTGTGTTTGGGGGTCCCGTGTCCGGATCGGTGGTGGATATGGTGGGATTCTCGGTGATGTCGGACACGTTGGTGTTATTCGTCACCGATAAGGGGGTCTGGTCTCCTCCTTGGGTGAAAGTAGTGGAAATGGAAGTGGTATCCATGTGTGGGGTCCGCTTACTGATATGCCTCCGAGTCACCGATTTCTGAGTGATGCCGGAAGCTGAAAGAAAAGACAAAAGAATTATATTATCATTCTGTAACCCCAGGAGCATGCGATCAAATAATCCTAAACCTGTCAGGAACTGGACCTCCTGCTGGTGGCACTGTGTGGTTCCTGGACGAGAAGGTCGTCGCTTTTCATGTCCCCCCAGCCGGTGTCTCCCGGCATTTAGCAGATCCCAGCAATTGGCCTTCACCTGATGCCGGCTGCTGGGAAGGGATTTAGCCCCACCTCTACATTTACCTCTTATTTCAGTGTTTTGCCTGCTAGCCAGATATAGGCTTGCCTAAGTCCTGCCTGATCCTGCACCCCATACCCTGCCGCCTCAGATCTGCCCCCCTTGTTCCCGATCCCAGTCCTGGGTCCCCCTTCCTAATTGTTCCTTGCATCCCCAGTTTCACCTTGTTGATTTGCGCTTCCCTTTCATTTGTATATCAGTCTGGTTTCAGTTTCCTGAGTGCAGCTACACAGATCTGGTCAACCCTGCTCCCGGATGCCTGCACTCGCCATCCCCTCCCTGCTCCCGGATGCCTGCACTCGCCATCCCATCCCTGCTCCCAGATGCCTGCACTCGCCATCCCATCCCTGCTCCCTGATGCGTGCACTCGCCGTCCCATCCCTGCTCCCGGATGTCTGCACTCGCCATCCCATCCCTGCTCCCGGATGCCTGCACTCACCATCCCCTCCCTGCTCCCGGATGCCTGCACTCACCATCCCATCCTTGCTCCTGGATGCCTGCACTTGCCATCCCATCCCTGCTCCCGGATGCCTGCACTCACCATCCCATCCCTGCTCCAGGATGCCTGCACTCGCCATCCCATCCCTGCTCCCAGATGCCTGCACTCGCCATCCCATCCCTGCTCCCAGATGCCTGCACTCACCATCCCCTCCCTGCTCCCGGATGCCTGCACTCGCCATCCCATCCCTGCTCCCAGGTGCTTGCACTCACCATCCCATTTCTGAGACGCCCAGGGGATGGGGTTCTGGGGGATCTACTGACGCCCTCTCAGAACTGGACGACCATGCTGTAGTCATCATTCAGCTATAGAGCGCTTGGCAAGTGGTTACCCTTTAATAAATGTCTGCATTTCATCAGAATTTATAGTCCATAGAGGAACCCCCAGATTATATCATTCAAATGTGCATCCCACAGAACCTTGAAACTGTTTGCGGTCCCCCAGGGGCCCCCCTGGTGCCTTTATAGGGTCATATCTTCCTTTAGTAAAGGAGAAGGGTGGACACCTGGAACGCTGTGTCTGTGGCGGACACAACACTCCCCCGGTGGGTCGGTGAATCGCGTTGGTGGAGAACTTTTCAGAGACGTAGAATGACGCTTTTCAGACTATTTCTGGTACCAAAACAGAGAGAATGTTTTTGGACGGCGGGAATATCAGCAGCGGCCGGTGGTTTCCTCTGCACCGGTCGGGGTCAGCTGACCACCAGCCCAGCACCATCCTGCCGCCGCTACGATTGTTTTGGAGCCGAGGCTGCGGACGTGAGGGTTCTGGGTGGGGGGGGGGTTGTGGCGTCCAGAGGAATGTGTGCTAACAAAGGCGGAGGTCGGTATCTGGAGTGCCCAGAGCTTACAGGGAGCTGACGTTTCCTTCCCCCCCCTCCCCCCAGGAACCGGCCTTATCACCCGCCACCCATTGTCTAGACAGTCCCAGTAAACTTCCTACCGAGAGATTACACAGAGAGAGCGGGGAATGTGGAGGACATGACAGGTCCTCTTCCCTCCCCCCATCATACAATGTATCAAATAAGTGTACAAGCTTCACATCATTCTCTCCGAAGGTTCAGGTGGGAAAAAACATAAGAGACCCGAAAGCAGTGATTCTCAACCTTCTCGTGCCGGGACCCCTTGATAAAATTTCCCAAGTTGTGGGGACCCCTGACAGTAAAATTTTCGTAGCGGGGATTGTCAGCACCCGGGGCAAGACAAGTCATTTGCATCCCTAACCCACGGACATTTAGCGCTCTCCGAGTCCCTTCCACTCGTACAATATTATAACCCTTATGGTACATTTTAGGATCTACCCCTCTTTGTTCTCCTTTCCTTCCCTTTTCTCTCTCTCTATCCTAATTTCTTGTTTTTCCCCCATCCCTCTCTCTAGCCGTCTTTCTTGATCTTTCTCTTATTCTTTCTCTCCCCTTCTCTTTGTTCCTCCCCCTCTTTTCCTCTCCCTTCCATGTAATCTCTATTTTTTATAGGAAAATTGGAAAACTGCGCTAAATATGCTAAAAGAAAACACCAGATATTCTCACCGGTGGCTCAATCTGTGATTGGGAGCTGCGATTAAATGCAAACAACAATACATAATATCAAATTGGAAAAAAGGAAAATCGCGCTAACCCGTGACCATACACTAACAAGTGATGGGATAAATCAAAAATTACCAGTGAAACACAAATCAATCAGTGAAATTAATGAGTGAAAAATTGATAATCAGTGCCCCTGGAAGAAGTACGTTTTTTCCGAAATGGACGTAGGGCGGAGCGACGCGCTGACGTCACCTCGAACGCTTCTGAGAAGGACGGGTGTCTGATGAATGTGCAGCGGCCGGCACACCAGATTTTAATGGCTATTTTAAACTGCATAAGTGTAAGTGCAACACTTTTTTATCGAATAAATATTTTAAAACGTTCCTTTTTTCCAATCTCTATTTTTATTCCTTCTCTTACTTGGTGAGGGGAATGGGATGAGTGACAGTGCTGGTGGGAGGTGGGATCAGTGGCAGTGCTGGATGGGGGGTGGGATCAGTGGCAGTGCTGGTGGGGGGTGGAATCAGTGGCAGTGCTGGTGGGGGGTGGGATTAGTGGCAGTGCTGGATGGGGGGTGGGATCAGTGGCAGTGCTGGATGGGGGATGGGATCAGTGGCAGTGCTGGTGGGAGGTGGGATCAGTGGCAGTGCTGGATGGGGGGTGGGATCAGTGGCAGTACTGGTGGGAGGTGGGATCAGTGGCAGTGCTAGATGGGGGGTTGGGATCAGTGGCAGTGCTGGTGGGGGGTGGGATCAGTGGCAGTGCTGAATGGGGGGTGGGATCAGTGGCAGTGCTGGATGGGGGGTGGGATCAGTGGCAGTGCTGGTGGGGGGTGTGATCAGTGACAGTGCTGAGGGGAATTCTGATCGGCCAACTTAGGTGCTCTTGATGAAGATCATCTGCTGATCTGAGAACTGTAGTGGGGACTTTTAATGGCAACTCTAATCACAGGTAGTGTTACTCGCTGTGTCTCCAGCTCTGTGGTGTCTCACAGCAGTGACACCTATGCCGAAATCAGGAGATGGGGTCTCCTCCAGCCCCTCCCACTTCACATTCCTCACCAGTCAGCTGACCTCTAGTCTCTGCCCCCCAGCCATGCCGTGAACTGAATGGGTGGCTGCGAAGAGGCTGATTGGGCGGCCACAGGCTCCAGGGACAGCCCTGCTGGGTAGACGCAAAAAGGCTGGGAGAGCAGTGCAGGTTTCAGTAACAGCCCAGGATTTGGTGACCCCTGGCAAATCATCATTCAACCCCTAAGGGGGTCCCAACCCCAGGTTGAGAACCACTGCCCTAAAGGGTCCCAAAATATCTTCCCGAAATATCTTCCCGAAATATCTGACACTTACAGAAGAAGTCCAGGATGGATATTTTTATATAGTTACATTGTTCCAGCTTGGACCAACTCTGTATATACCAGACCTGTGGGATCCCTCTAGAAGTCAGAAATCAGACTGACCAATACTACACCAATACTTTACCAATACTACCCCACTACTACTCCTCTATTACACCACTACTACACCAATACTTTACCAATACTACTACACCACTACTACTCCTCTATTACACCACTACTACACCAATACTTTACCAATACTACCCCACTACTACCCCACTACTACTCCTCTATTACACCACTACTACACCAATACTTTACCAATACTACTACACCACTACTACTCCTCTATTACACCACTACTACACCAATACTTTACCAATACTACCCCACTACTACCCCACTACTACTCCTCTATTACACCACTACTACACCAATACTTTACCAATACTACTACACCACTACTACTCCTCTATTACACCACTACTACACTAATACTTTACCAATACTACTACACCACTACTACTCCTCTATTACACCACTACTACACCAATACTTTACCAATACTACCCCACTACTACCCCACTACTACTCCTCTATTACACCACTACTACACCAATACTTTACCAATACTACCCCACTACTACTCCTCTATTACACCACTACTACACCAATACTTTACCAATACTACTACACCACTACTACTCCTCTATTACACCACTACTACACCAATACTTTACCAATACTACCCCACTACTACCCCACTACTACTCCTCTATTACACCACTACTACACCAATACTTTACCAATACTACTACACCACTACTACTCCTCTATTACACCACTACTACACTAATACTTTACCAATACTACTACACCACTACTACTCCTCTATTACACCACTACTACACCAATACTTTACCAATACTACCCCACTACTACCCCACTACTACTCCTCTATTACACCACTACTACACCAATACTTTACCAATACTACCCCACTACTACTCCTCTATTACACCACTACTACACCAATACTTTACCAATACTACTACACCACTACTACTCCTCTATTACACCACTACTACACCAATACTTTACCAATACTACCCCACTACTACCCCACTACTACTCCTCTATTACACCACTACTACACCAATACTTTACCAATACTACTACACCACTACTACTCCTCTATTACACCACTACTACACTAATACTTTACCAATACTACTACACCACTACTACTCCTCTATTACACCACTACTACACCAATACTTTACCAATACTACCCCACTACTACCCCACTACTACTCCTCTATTACACCACTACTACACCAATACTTTACCAATACTACCCCACTACTACTCCTCTATTACACCACTACTACACCAATACTTTACCAATACTACTACACCACTACTACTCCTCTATTACACCACTACTACACCAATACTTTACCAATACTACTACACCACTACTACTCCTCTATTACACCACTACTACACCAATACTTTACCAATACTACCCCACTACTACCCCACTACTACTCCTCTATTACACCACTACTACACCAATACTTTACCAATACTACTACACCACTACTACTCCTCTATTACACCACTACTACACTAATACTTTACCAATACTACTACACCACTACTACTCCTCTATTACACCACTACTACACCAATACTTTACCAATACTACCCCACTACTACCCCACTACTACTCCTCTATTACACCACTACTACACCAATACTTTACCAATACTACCCCACTACTACTCCTCTATTACACCACTACTACACCAATACTTTACCAATACTACTACACCACTACTACTCCTCTATTACACCACTACTACACCAATACTTTACCAATACTACCCCACTACTACCCCACTACTACTCCTCTATTACACCACTACTACACCAATACTTTACCAATACTACTACACCACTACTACTCCTCTATTACACCACTACTACACCAATACTTTACCAATACTACCCCACTACTACCCCACTACTACTCCTCTATTACACCACTACTACACCAATACTTTACCAATACTACTACACCACTACTACTCCTCTATTACACCACTACTACACTAATACTTTACCAATACTACTACACCACTACTACTCCTCTATTACACCACTACTACACCAATACTTTACCAATACTACCCCACTACTACCCCACTACTACTCCTCTATTACACCACTACTACACCAATACTTTACCAATACTACACCACTACTACTCCTCTATTACACCACTACTACACCAATACTTTACCAATACTACACCACTACTACTCCTCTATTACACCACTACTACACCAATACTTTACCAATACTACACCACTACTACTCCTCTATTACACCACTACTACACCAATACTTTACCAATACTACCCCACTACTACCCCACTACTACTCCTCTATTACACCACTACTACACCAATACTTTACCAATACTACTACACCACTACTACTCCTCTATTACACCACTACTACACCAATACTTTACCAATACTACCCCACTACTACCCCACTACTACTCCTCTATTACACCACTACTACACCAATACTTTACCAATACTACTACACCACTACTACTCCTCTATTACACCACTACTACACCAATACTTTACCAATACTACCCCACTACTACCCCACTACTACTCCTCTATTACACCACTACTACACCAATACTTTACCAATACTACTACACCACTACTACTCCTCTATTACACCACTACTACACTAATACTTTACCAATACTACTACACCACTACTACTCCTCTATTACACCACTACTACACCAATACTTTACCAATACTACCCCACTACTACCCCACTACTACTCCTCTATTACACCACTACTACACCAATACTTTACCAATACTACACCACTACTACTCCTCTATTACACCACTACTACACCAATACTTTACCAATACTACACCACTACTACTCCTCTATTACACCACTACTACACCAATACTTTACCAATACTACACCACTACTACTCCTCTATTACACCACTACTACACCAATACTTTACCAATACTACCCCACTACTACCCCACTACTACTCCTCTATTACACCACTACTACACCAATACTTTACCAATACTACTACACCACTACTACTCCTCTATTACACCACTACTACACCAATACTTTACCAATACTACCCCACTACTACCCCACTACTACTCCTCTATTACACCACTACTACACCAATACTTTACCAATACTACTACACCACTACTACTCCTCTATTACACCACTACTACACCAATACTTTACCAATACTACCCCACTACTACCCCACTACTACTCCTCTATTACACCACTACTACACCAATACTTTACCAATACTACTACACCACTACTACTCCTCTATTACACCACTACTACACTAATACTTTACCAATACTACTACACCACTACTACTCCTCTATTACACCACTACTACACCAATACTTTACCAATACTACCCCACTACTACCCCACTACTACTCCTCTATTACACCACTACTACACCAATACTTTACCAATACTACACCACTACTACTCCTCTATTACACCACTACTGCACCAATACTACACAGCTACTACAGTGCTCTCTATTTGCTTCCATGTCCAATGCTGAGTGGCTGCCCTGCTGCATTGTGAACACAGGAGGTTGGTCAGCTTGGGTATCATTCAGAGAACGCTTTGCATTTTGTCAGTGAATGTAAAGCTTTCTCTGATTGGACGGTGGAGAGTGTGATGTGGAGATCACTCTAGTAGGAGAGCCCAGTACATGGATTTACAGCTTCTAGAGCCACACTACATATTTTAAAAATTTGTGGGCCAAAAAAAGTATTTTACGAATGAATAAGTCCCCCCCTACAGCAGGGTCCCCATCAGAGTCCCCCCTTACAGCAGGGTCCCCATCAGAGTCCCCCCCTACAGCAGGGTCCCCATCAGAGTCCCCCCTTACAGCAGGGTCCCCATCAGAGTCCCCCCTTACAGCAGGGTCCCCATCAGATTCCTCACTTACAGCAGGGTCCCCTTCAGATTCCTCCTTACAGCAGGGTGCCCATCAGAGTCCCCCCTTACAGCAGGGTCCCCATCTGATTCCTCATTACAGCAGGGTGCCCATCAGAGTCCTCCTTACAGCAGAATGCCCGTCAGAGTCCTCTTTACAGCAGGGTGCCCATCAGAGTCCTCCTTACAGCAGGGTGCCCGTCAGAGTCCTCCCTACAGCAGGGTGCCCATCAGAGTCCTCCTTACAGCAGGGTGCCTGTCAGAGTCCTCCTTAGAGCAGGGTGCCTATCAGAGTCCTCCTTACAGCAAGGTGCCCGTCAGAGTCCTCCTTACAGCAGGGTGCCCATCAGAGACCTCTTTACAGCATGGTCCCCATTAGAGTCCTCCCTTACATGAGGGTCCCCATCAGAGTCCCCCCTTACATCAGGGTCCCCATCAGAGTTCTCCTTACAGCAGGGTCCCCATTAGAGTCCTCCCTTACATGAGGGTCCCCATTAGAGTCCTCCCTTACATGAGGGTCCCCATCAGAGTCCTCCCTTACATCAGGGTCAAAATCAGAGTCCCCCTTACATCAGGGTCCCCATCAGAGTCCTCCTTACAGCATGGTTCCAATCAGATTCCCCCCTTTCAGCAGGGTCCCCATCAGAGTTCTCACTTACAGCAGGATCTCCATCAGAGTCCCCCTTACAGCAGAAGCTCCATCAGAGTCCTCCTTACAGCAGGATCTCCATCAGAGTCCTCCTTACAGCAGGATCTCCATCAGAGTTCTCACTTACAGCAGGATCTCCATCAGAGTCCTCCTTACAGCAGGATCTCCATCAGAGTCCTCCTTACAGCAGGATCTCCATCAGAGTCCTCCTTACAGCAGGATCTCCATCAGAGTTCTCACTTACAGCAGGATCTCCATCAGAGTCCCCCTTACAGCAGGATCTCCATCAGAGTCCTCCTTACAGCAGGATCTCCATCAGAGTCCTCCTTACAGCAGGATCTCCATCAGAGTTCTCACTTACAGCAGGATCTCCATCAGAGTCCCCCTTACAGCAGGATCTCCATCAGAGTCCTCCTTACAGCAGGATCTCCATCAGAGTCCCCCTTACAGCAGGATCTCCATCAGAGTCCTCCTTACAGCAGGATCTCCATCAGAGTCCTCCTTACAGCAGGATCTCCATCAGAGTTCTCACTTACAGCAGGATCTCCATCAGAGTCCCCCTTACAGCAGGATCTCCATCAGAGTCCTCCTTACAGCAGGATCTCCATCAGAGTCCTCCTTACAGCAGGATCTCCATCAGAGTTCTCACTTACAGCAGGATCTCCATCAGAGTCCTCCTTACAGCAGGATCTCCATCAGAGTCCTCCTTACAGCAGGATCTCCATCAGAGTCCTCCTTACAGCAGGATCTCCATCAGAGTCCTCCCTTACAGCAGAGTCCCCATCAGAGTCCCCCTTACAGCAGGATCTCCATCAGAGTCCTCCTTACAGCAGGATCTCCATCAGAGTCCTCCTTACAGCAGGATCTCCATCAGAGTTCTCACTTACAGCAGGATCTCCATCAGAGTCCTCCTTACAGCAGGATCTCCATCAGAGTTCTCACTTACAGCAGGATCTCCATCAGAGTCCTCCTTACAGCAGGATCTCCATCAGAGTCCCCCTTACAGCAGGATCTCCATCAGAGTCCCCCTTACAGCAGGATCTCCATCAGAGTCCTCCTTACAGCAGGATCTCCATCAGAGTCCTCCTTACAGCAGGATCTCCATCAGAGTCCTCCTTACAGCAGGATCTCCATCAGAGTTCTCACTTACAGCAGGATCTCCATCAGAGTCCTCCTTACAGCAGGATCTCCATCAGAGTTCTCACTTACAGCAGGATCTCCATCAGAGTCCTCCTTACAGCAGGATCTCCATCAGAGTCCCCCTTACAGCAGGATCTCCATCAGAGTCCCCCTTACAGCAGGATCTCCATCAGAGTCCTCCTTACAGCAGGATCTCCATCAGAGTCCTCCTTACAGCAGGATCTCCATCAGAGTCCTCCCTTACAGCAGAGTCCCCATCAGAGTCCCCCTTACAGCAGGGTCCCCATCAGAGTCCATATCAAAGCCCCCTTTAAATCGGAGCCCCCATAACATACAGGAGAAGTTGCTCTGGGTCGGGGAGAATCGGATGGGATGTCACTGCAGGTTCAGAAGATCCTTCATATCATCATCTCAGTTTCGCTCGTTGAGCTTCTGGGGAAACATTTGTTTGGGAAATAAAAGAACATTTTCCCCCATTATTCTCGGATGTTCTGAGTATCACCTTTTCCCTCTTTTATTTGTGTATTGATGGTTTACATTTATTAGGGGATGTTATTTGTTGTCGGTGTTTCCATGTTTGGATGGCTGCGGAGGGGCCGGTGTTTGGCAAAGAGAGTAAAAACGCTGAACTCCTCCCCGCCCCCCCCCCCCAGGCTGAAGACTCTGCAGTGCAAACTCCTCTATAGATCTCTCAGTAATGGAGTTATTTTCTGACCCCCCCATCCCAGACATCGACTCGGGGGGCCTGCAGAGGATGTCGGCTGTGTGAGGGAAAATATCTTCCCCTCAGAGCTGGAACCTTATCTCCCATATGTTTAGGATCTGAGACTCCTGAAGTTTAGCGCGGTTGTCAGTGGCGGCTGGTGGGTTTTTTTCTGGGGGGGGGGGGGGGGGGGCCGCAAACAACCACCCCCCCTTCTCCCGCTCAGTCGGGTCACCCGCACCGCCCCCCCCCCACACCTTCCCCCAGGGGTCTCGCGGGCGGTCAGTCATCTAACCCCACACATTCGCTATTGCCACACAAGTGGGTGGGCTCAGGGCACAGTGCTCTGCGCCCCAAGCCCACCCTTTTTTTAAGCCAATTAGAGCCTCAGGCTCTAATCAGGTGCTTCAAGATTAGAAAAAAACCCAGTTGGAAACCATACCCTGCATGTAGATCAGGGGGCCGGACTCATGGATAGGGGGGCGGCGCCCATGCGCCCTCTATGGATGGTTGTTTTTAGCAAGGACACGTTGGGAAGGTTTTTCAGCATGTTGTGCAGTCATGTTCAGATTTAGGAGGTTAGGCTGGGAGGTTATAATAAGAAGTTAGGAGGATATGTTAGGATGATAGGTTCGGAGGTTGTGTTAGGAGGTTAGAAGGCTAGGTTAGGAGGTTATGATAGGAGGTTAGGTTAAGGAGGTAATGTTAAGAGGATAGGCTAGGAGGTTATGTTAGAAGGCTAGGTTATGAGGTTGGAGGTTAGGTTAGGAGGTTATATTTGGAGGTTAGGTTAGGAGGTTATATTTGGAGGTTAGGTTAGGAGGTTATATTTGGAGGTTAGGTTAGGAGGTTATGTTAGAAGGCTAGGTTATGAGGTTGGAGGTTAGGTTAGGAGGTTATATTAGGAGGTTAGGTTAGGAGGTTATATTTGGAGGTTAGGTTAGGAGGTTATATTTGGAGGTTAGGTTAGGAGGTTATATTTGGAGGTTAGGTTGCATTAGAAGGTTCGGTTAGGGACGAGGTTTTGTGATTAGGTTCTAACTTAATTTTTGGATGCATATTTCTAGTGGGATACATTTTTTGGCACTGCGACTGTCATAATTTTGAACAGCTGGAGCTTTTTCTCAGATATCTTTAGTTTTAGAAGTTCCTGAAGTTCAGCGCGGTTGTTTTTGGCACGGACACTTTGGGAACGCCGATCAGCATATTGTACTATAAGGTTCAGATATCAGTTAGGAGGTGAGGGTAGGACCTTAGGTTAGGGGATTATGTTGGAAGGTTAGGCTAGGAGGTTCTGTGAGGGGTTTAGGTTAGGAGGCTAGGAGGTTCTGTGAGGAGTTTAGGTTAGGAGGCTAGGAGGTTCTGTGAGGAGTTTAGGTTAGGAGGCTAGGAGGTTCTGTGAGGAGTTTAGGTTAGGAGGCTAGGAGGTTCTGTGAGGGGTTTAGGTTAGGAGGCTAGGAGGTTCTGTGAGGAGTTTAGGTTAGGAGGTTAGGAGGTTCTGTGAGGAGTTTAGGTTAGGAGGCTAGGAGGTTCTGTGAGGAGTTTAGGTTAGGAGGTTCTGTGAGGGGTTTAGGTTAGGAGGCTAGGAGGTTCTGTGAGGAGGTTAGGTTAGGAGGCTAGGAGGTTCTGTGAGGGGTTTAGGTTAGGAGGCTAGGAGGTTCTGTGAGGAGTTTAGGTTAGGAGGCTAGGAGGTTCTGTGAGGAGTTTAGGTTAGGAGGCTAGGAGGTTCTGTGAGGAGTTTAGGTTAGGAGGCTAGGAGGTTCTGTGAGGAGTTTAGGTTAGGAGGCTAGGAGGTTATGTTAAGAGGCTTGGTTAGGAGGCTAGGAGGTTCTGTGAGGAGTTTAGGTTAGGAGGCTAGGAGGTTCTGTGAGGAGTTTAGGTTAGGAGGCTAGGAGGTTCTGTGAGGAGGTTAGGTTAGGAGGCTAGGAGGTTCTGTGAGGAGTTTAGGTTAGGAGGCTAGGAGGTTCTGTGAGGAGTTTAGGTTAGGAGGCTAGGAGGTTATGTTAAGAGGCTTGGTTAGGAGGCTAGGAGGTTCTGTGAGGAGTTTAGGTTAGGAGGCTAGGAGGTTCTGTGAGGAGTTTAGGTTAGGAGGCTAGGAGGTTCTGTGAGGAGTTTAGGTTAGGAGGCTAGGAGGTTCTGTGAGGAGGTTAGGTTAGGAGGCTAGGAGGTTCTGTGAGGGGTTTAGGTTAGGAGGCTAGGAGGTTCTGTGAGGAGTTTAGGTTAGGAGGCTAGGAGGTTCTGTGAGGAGTTTAGGTTAGGAGGCTAGGAGGTTCTGTGAGGAGTTTAGGTTAGGAGGCTAGGAGGTTCTGTGAGGGGTTTAGGTTAGGAGGTTCTGTGAGGAGTTTAGGTTAGGAGGTTAGGAGGTTCTGTGAGGAGTTTAGGTTAGGAGGCTAGGAGGTTCTGTGAGGAGTTTAGGTTAGGAGGTTAGGAGGTTCTGTGAGGGGTTTAGGTTAGGAGGTTAGGAGGTTCTGTGAGGAGTTTAGGTTAGGAGGTTAGGAGGTTCTGTGAGGAGTTTAGGTTAGGAGGCTAGGAGGTTCTGTGAGGAGTTTAGGTTAGGAGGCTAGGAGGTTCTGTGAGGAGTTTAGGTTAGGAGGCTAGGAGGTTATGTTAAGAGGCTTGGTTAGGAGGCTAGGAGGTTCTGTGAGGAGTTTAGGTTAGGAGGCTAGGAGGTTCTGTGAGGAGTTTAGGTTAGGAGGCTAGGAGGTTCTGTGAGGAGTTTAGGTTAGGAGGCTAGGAGGTTCTGTGAGGAGGTTAGGTTAAGAGGCTAGGAGGTTCTGTGAGGGGTTTAGGTTAGGAGGCTAGGAGGTTCTGTGAGGAGTTTAGGTTAGGAGGCTAGGAGGTTCTGTGAGGAGTTTAGGTTAGGAGGCTAGGAGGTTCTGTGAGGAGTTTAGGTTAGGAGTCTAGGAGGTTCTGTGAGGGGTTTAGGTTAGGAGGCTAGGAGGTTCTGTGAGGAGTTTAGGTTAGGAGGTTAGGAGGTTCTGTGAGGAGTTTAGGTTAGGAGGCTAGGAGGTTCTGTGAGGAGTTTAGGTTAGGAGGTTAGGAGGTTCTGTGAGGGGTTTAGGTTAGGAGGCTAGGAGGTTCTGTGAGGAGGTTAGGTTAGGAGGCTAGGAGGTTCTGTGAGGAGTTTAGGTTAGGAGGCTAGGAGGTTCTGTGAGGAGGTTAGGTTAGGAGGCTAGGAGGTTCTGTGAGGGGTTTAGGTTAGGAGGCTAGGAGGTTCTGTGAGGAGTTTAGGTTAGGAGGCTAGGAGGTTCTGTGAGGAGTTTAGGTTAGGAGGCTAGGAGGTTCTGTGAGGAGGTTAGGTTAGGAGGCTAGGAGGTTCTGTGAGGGGTTTAGGTTAGGAGGCTAGGAGGTTCTGTGAGGAGTTTAGGTTAGGAGGTTCTGTGAGGAGTTTAGGTTAGGAGGCTAGGAGGTTCTATGAGGAGTTTAGGTTAGGAGGCTAGGAGGTTCTGTGAGGAGTTTAGGTTAGGAGGCTAGGAGGTTATGTTAAGAGGCTTGGTTAGGAGGCTAGGAGGTTCTGTGAGGAGTTTAGGTTAGGAGGCTAGGAGGTTCTGTGAGGAGTTTAGGTTAGGAGGCTAGGAGGTTCTGTGAGGAGTTTAGGTTAGGAGGCTAGGAGGTTCTGTGAGGAGTTTAGGTTAGGAGGTTAGGAGGTTCTGTGAGGAGTTTAGGTTAGGAGGCTAGGAGGTTCTGTTAAGAGGCTTGGTTAGGAGGCTAGGAGGTTCTGTGAGGAGTTTAGGTTAGGAGGCTAGGAGGTTCTGTGAGGAGTTTAGGTTAGGAGGTTAGGAGGTTCTGTGAGGAGTTTAGGTTAGGAGGCTAGGAGGTTCTGTGAGGAGTTTAGGTTAGGAGGCTAGGAGGTTCTGTTAAGAGGCTTGGTTAGGAAGCTAGGAGGTTCTGTGAGGAGTTTAGGTTAGGAGGCTAGGAGGTTCTGTGAGGAGTTTAGGTTAGGAGGTTAGGAGGTTCTGTGAGGAGTTTAGGTTAGGAGGCTAGGAGGTTCTGTGAGGAGTTTAGGTTAGGAGGCTAGGAGGTTCTGTTAAGAGGCTTGGTTAGGAAGCTAGGAGGTTCTGTGAGGAGTTTAGGTTAGGAGGCTAGGAGGTTCTGTTAAGAGGCTTGGTTAGGAAGCTAGGAGGTTCTGTGAGGAGTTTAGGTTAGGAGGCTAGGAGGTTCTGTGAGGAGTTTAGGTTAGGAGGCTAGGAGGTTCTGTGAGGAGTTTAGGTTAGGAGGCTAGGAGGTTATGTTAAGAGGCTTGGTTAGGAGGCTAGGAGGTTCTGTGAGGAGTTTAGGTTAGGAGGTTCTGTGAGGAGTTTAGGTTAGGAGGCTAGGAGGTTCTGTGAGGAGTTTAGGTTAGGAGGCTAGGAGGTTCTGTTAAGAGGCTTGGTTAGGAGGCTAGGAGGTTCTGTGAGGAGTTTAGGTTAGGAGGCTAGGAGGTTATGTTAAGAGGCTTGGTTAGGAGGCTAGGAGGTTCTGTGAGGAGTTTAGGTTAGGAGGCTAGGAGGTTCTGTGAGGAGTTTAGGTTAGGAGGCTAGGAGGTTCTGTGAGGAGTTTAGGTTAGGAGGCTAGGAGGTTCTGTTAAGAGGCTTGGTTAGGAGGCTAGGAGGTTCTGTGAGGAGTTTAGGTTAGGAGGCTAGGAGGTTCTGTTAAGAGGCTTGGTTAGGAGGCTAGGAGGTTCTGTGAGGAGTTTAGGTTAGGAGGCTAGGAGGTTCTGTGAGGAGTTTAGGTTAGGAGGCTAGGAGGTTATGTTAAGAGGCTTGGTTAGGAGGCTAGGAGGTTCTGTGAGGAGTTTAGGTTAGGAGGCTAGGAGGTTCTGCGAGGAGTTTAGGTTAGGAGGCTAGGAGGTTCTGTGAGGAGTTTAGGTTAGGAGGCTAGGAGGTTCTGTGAGGAGTTTAGGTTAGGAGGCTAGGAGGTTCTGTGAGGAGTTTAGGTTAGGAGGCTAGGAGGTTCTGTTAAGAGGCTTGGTTAGGAGGCTAGGAGGTTCTGTGAGGAGGTTAGGTTAGGAGGTTAGGTTAGTTAAGGGTTGTTTTTTGGATTCATATTTCTTGTGTGATACATTTTGTGGTACTGAAACTATCACAACAATTGTAATTTTTTTAGAAGAAGAAAGCCCGGCCCAAACAGAAATAAATGTATTAATCCACCAATCTGAGGTCTTCCTGAGATGGCGGGAACTGACGCATTTCACTTTAGTGACAAAGCATGCAAACCTCAATCCAATCAGTGTGAAGCACAAAGGGGCGGAACCCGCAGAAACCCACCAATCATAGGAGTACTGAAGGAAGACCACTGCAAGATGCATTCTAGTTGGTTGTCATAAGTATGTTCACACCTGTTCTTGTTTTGTTTTTTGACCCCTCACCCTACAAAGGAGGACAGAGGACCCCCTCACCCTACAAAGGAGGACAGAGGACCCCCCTCACCCTACAAAGGAGGACAGAGGACCCCCCTCACCCTACAAAGGAGGACAGAGGACCACCCTCACCCTACAAAGGAGGACAGAGGACCCCTCACCCTACAAAGGAGGACAGAGGACCCCCTCACCCTGCAAAGGAGGACAGAGGACCCCCTCACCCTACAAAGGAGGACAGAGGACCCCCCTCACCCTACAAAGGAGGACAGAGGACCCCTCACCCTACAAAGGAGGACAGAGGACCCCCCTCACCCTACAAAGGAGGACAGAGGACCCCCTCACCCTACAAAGGAGGACAGAGGACCCCCCTCACCCTACAAAGGAGGACAGAGGACCCCCTCACCCTACAAAGGAGGACAGAGGACCCCCCTCACCCTACAAAGGAGGACAGAGGACCACCCTCACCCTGCAAAGGAGGACAGAGGACCCCCTCACCCTACAAAGGAGGACAGAGGACCCCCCTCACCCTACAAAGGAGGACAGAGGACCACCCTCACCCTACAAAGGAGGACAGAGGACCCCTCACCCTACAAAGGAGGACAGAGGACCCCCTCACCCTGCAAAGGAGGACAGAGGACCCCCTCACCCTACAAAGGAGGACAGAGGACCCCCCTCACCCTACAAAGGAGGACAGAGGACCCCTCACCCTGCAAAGTAGGACAGAGGACCCCCTCACCCTACAAAGGAGGACAGAGGACCCCCCTCACCCTACAAAGGAGGACAGAGGACCACCCTCACCCTACAAAGGAGGACAGAGGACCCCTCACCCTACAAAGGAGGACAGAGGACCCCCTCACCCTGCAAAGGAGGACAGAGGACCCCCTCACCCTACAAAGGAGGACAGAGGACCCCCCTCACCCTACAAAGGAGGACAGAGGACCCCTCACCCTACAAAGGAGGACAGAGGACCCCCCTCACCCTACAAAGGAGGACAGAGGACCCCTCACCCGGAAAAGATGGACAGAGGACCCCCTCACCCTGCAAAGGAGGACAGAGGACCCCCTCACCCTACAAAGGAGGACAGAGGACCCCCTCACCCTGCAAAGGAGGACAGAGGACCCCCTCACCCTACAAAGGAGGACAGAGGACCCCCCTCACCCTACAAAGGAGGACAGAGGACCACCCTCACCCTACAAAGGAGGACAGAGGACCCCTCACCCTACAAAGGAGGACAGAGGACCCCCTCACCCTGCAAAGGAGGACAGAGGACCCCCCTCACCCTACAAAGGAGGACAGAGGACCCCTCACCCTACAAAGGAGGACAGAGGACCCCCCTCACCCTACAAAGGAGGACAGAGGACCCCTCACCCAGAAAAGATGGACAGAGGACCCCCTCACCCTGCAAAGGAGGACAGAGGACCCCCTCACCCTACAAAGGAGGACAGAGGACCCCCTCACCCTGCAAAGGAGGACAGAGGACCCCCTCACCCTACAAAGGAGGACAGAGGACCCCCCTCACCCTACAAAGGAGGACAGAGGACCACCCTCACCCTACAAAGGAGGACAGAGGACCCCTCACCCTACAAAGGAGGACAGAGGACCCCCTCACCCTGCAAAGGAGGACAGAGGACCCCCTCACCCTACAAAGGAGGACAGAGGACCCCCCTCACCCTACAAAGGAGGACAGAGGACCACCGTCACCCTACAAAGGAGGACAGAGGACCCCTCACCCTGCAAAGGTGGACAGAGGACCCCTCACCCTGCAAGGGAGGACAGAGGACCCCCTCACCCTACAAAGGAGGACAGAGGACCCCCCTCACCCTACAAAGGAGGACAGAGGACCCCTCAACCTACAAAGGAGGACAGAGGACCCCTCACCCGGAAAAGATGGACAGAGGACCCCTCACCCTACAAAGGAGGACAGAGGACCCCCCTCACCCTAAAAAGGAGGACAGAGGACCCCTCACCCTACAAAGGAGGACAGAGGACCCCCCTCACCCTACAAAGGGGGACAGAGGACCCCTCACCCTACAAAAGAGGACAGAGGACCCCTCACCCTACAAAGGAGGACAGAGGACCCCTCTCACCCTACAAAGGAGGACAGAGGACTCCTCACCCTGCAAAGGAGGACAGAGGACCCCTCACCCTGAAAAGGAGGACAGAGGACCCCTCACCCTGGAAAGGAGGACAGAGGACCCCTCACCCTACAAAGGAGGATGAGGACCCCTCACCCTGCAAAGGAGACAGAGGACCCCTCACCCTGAAAAGGAGGACAGAGGACCACTCACCCTGGAAAGGAGGACAGAGGACCCCTCACCCTACAAAGGAGGACGAGGACCCCTCACCCTACAAAGGAGGACAGAGGACCCCTCACCCTAAAAAGGAGGACAGAGGACCCCTCACCCTACAAATGAGGACAGAGGACCCCTCACCCTACAAAGGAGGACAGAGGACCCCCCTCACCCTACAAAGGAGGACAGAGGACTCCTCACCCTACAAAGGAGGACAGAGGACCCCTCACCCTACAAAGGAGGACAGAGGACTCCTCACCCTACAAAGGAGGACAGAGGATCCCCCTCACCCTACAAAGGAGGACAGAGGACTCCTCACCCTACAAAGGAGGACAGAGGACTCCTCACCCTACAAGGGAGGACAGAGGACTCCTCACCCTACAAAGGAGGACAAAGGATCCCCTTCACCCTACAAAGGAGGACAGAGGACCCCCCTCACCCTACAAAGGAGGACAGAGGACCCCCCTCACCCTACAAAGGAGGACAGAGGACCCCCTTACCCTACAAAGGAGGACAGAGGACCCTTCACTCTTACAAAGAAGGACAGAGGACCCCTCACCCTACAAAGGAGGACAGAGGACTCCTCACCCTATAAAGGCGGACAGAGGACCCCCCTCACCCTACAAAGGAGGACAGAGGATCCCTCACCCTACAAAGGAGGACAGAGGACCCCTCACCCTACAAAGGAGGACAGAGGACCCCTCACCCTACAAAGGAGGACAGAGGACCCCCCTCACCCTACAAAGGAGGACAGAGGACCACCCTCACCCTACAAAGGAGGACAGAGGACCCCTCACCCGGAAAAGATGGACAGAGGACCCCTCACCCTGCAAAGGTGGACAGAGGACCCCTCACCCTGCAAAGGAGGACAGAGGACCCCCTCACCCTACAAAGGAGGACAGAGGACCCCTCACCCTACAAAGGAGGACAGAGGACCCCCCTCACCCTACAAAGGGGGACAGAGGACCCCTCACCCTACAAAAGAGGACAGAGGACCCCTCACCCTACAAAGGAGGACAGAGGACTCCTCACCCTACAAAGGAGGACAGAGGACCCCTCACCCTACAAAGGAGGACGAGGACCCCTCACCCTGCAAAGGAGACAGAGGACCCCTCACCCTGAAAAGGAGGACAGAGGACCACTCACCCTGGAAAGGAGGACAGAGGACCCCTCACCCTACAAAGGAGGACGAGGACCCCTCATCCTACAAAGGAGGACAGAGGACCCCTCACCCTAAAAAGGAGGACAGAGGACCCCTCACCCTACAAATGAGGACAGAGGACCCCTCACCCTACAAAGGAGGACAGAGGACCCCCCTCACCCTACAAAGGAGGACAGAGGACTCCTCACCCTACAAAGGAGGACAGAGGACCCCTCACCCTACAAAGGAGGACAGAGGACTCCTCACCCTACAAAGGAGGACAGAGGACTCCTCACCCTACAAAGGAGGACAGAGGACTCCTCACCCTACAAAGGAGGACAGAGGACTCCTCACCCTACAAAGGAGGACAGAGGATCCCCTTCACCCTACAAAGGAGGACAGAGGACCCCCCTTACCCTACAAAGGAGGACAGAGGACCCCCCTCACCCTACAAAGGAGGACAGAGGACCCCCCTCACCCTACAAAGGAGGACAGAGGACCCCCCTTACCCTACAAAGGAGGACAGAGGACCCTTCACTCTTACAAAGAAGGACAGAGGACCCCTCACCCTACAAAGGAGGACAGAGGACTCCTCACCCTATAAAGGCGGACAGAGGACCCCCCTCACCCTACAAAGGAGGACAGAGGATCCCTCACCCTACAAAGGAGGACAGAGGACCCCTCACCCTACAAAGGAGGACAGAGGACCCCTCACCCTACAAAGGAGGACAGAGGACCCCCCTCACCCTACAAAGGAGGACAGAGGACCACCCTCACCCTACAAAGGAGGACAGAGGACCCCTCACCCGGAAAAGATGGACAGAGGACCCCTCACCCTGCAAAGGTGGACAGAGGACCCCTCACCCTGCAAAGGAGGACAGAGGACCCCCTCACCCTACAAAGGAGGACAGAGGACCCCTCACCCTACAAAGGAGGACAGAGGACCCCTCACCCTACAAAGGAGGACAGAGGACCCCTCACCCGGAAAAGATGGACAGAGGACCCCTCACCCTGCAAAGGTGGACAGAGGACCCCTCACCCTGCAAGGGAGGACAGAGGACCCCCTCACCCTACAAAGAAGGACAGAGGACCCCCCTCACCCTACAAAGGAGGACAGAGGACCCCTCAACCTACAAAGGAGGACAGAGGACCCCTCACCCTACAAAGGAGGACAGAGGACCCCCCTCACCCTACAAAGGGGGACAGAGGACCCCTCACCCTACAAAAGAGGACAGAGGACCCCTCACCCTACAAAGGAGGACAGAGGACCCCTCTCACCCTACAAAGGAGGACAGAGGACTCCTCACCCTGCAAAGGAGGACAGAGGACCCCTCACCCTGAAAAGATGGACAGAGGACCCCTCACCCTGCAAAGGAGACAGAGGACCCCTCACCCTGAAAAGGAGGACAGAGGACCCCTCACCCTGGAAAGGAGGACAGAGGACCCCTCACCCTACAAAGGAGGACGAGGACCCCTCACCCTACAAAGGAGGACAGAGGACCCCCCTCACCCTACAAAGGAGAACAGAGGACCCCCCTCACCCTACAAAGGATGACAGAGGACCCCTCACCCTACAAAGGAGGACAGAGGACCCCTCACCCTACAAAGGAGGACAGAGGACCCCTCACCCTACAAAGGAGGACAGAGGACCCCCCTTACCCTACAAAGGAGGACAGAGGACCCCCCTCACCCTACAAAGGAGAACAGAGGACCCCCCTCACCCTACAAAGGATGACAGAGGACCCCTCACCCTACAAAGGATGACAGAGGACCCCTCACCCTACAAAGGAGGACAGAGGACCCTTCACCCTACAAAGGAGGACAGAGGACCCCTCACCCTACAAAGGAGGACAGAGGACCCCCCTCACCCTACAAAGGAGGACAGAGGACTCCTCACCCTACAAAGGAGGACAGAGGACTCCCTCACCCTACAAAGGACAGAGGCCCCCCCTCACCCTACAAAGGAGGACAGAGGACCCCCTCACCCTACAAAGGAGGACAGAGGACCCCCTCACCCTACAAATGAGGACAGAGGACCCCTCACCCTACAAAGGACAGAGGACCCCCCTCACCTTACAAATGAGGACAGAGGACCCCTCACCCTACAAAGGAGGATAGAAAACCCCCCTCACCCTACAAAGGAGGACAGAGGACCCCCTCACCCTACAAATGAGGACAGAGGACCCCTCACCCTACAAAGGACAGAGGACCCCCCTCACCCTACATAGGAGGACAGAGGACCCCTCACCCTACAAAGGAGGACAGAGGCCCCCCCTCACCCTACAAAGGAGGACAAGGAGATCCACAACAGATAATTGAATGTGAAGCAGCATCCTTATACCGCCATCAGCAACCCATTATATATATATATATATACAGCACATATATACAGTAGAGGACATTTGTGGTGGGGGTGGGGAGTCTGTATAACTATGTTGGTGTCTCTCTCATAGGACAGTGAAGGGTTAATCCTCCCCGCTGTCGCCCTCTATTAATACTCCGGATTCCGCTCTGGTTGGGTGTTACCAGGAAATACCACAAAACTGTCTGAGCTCCGGCTGTGATAACCGGCCAACAATGGATCTGTCAGATAGCACAGCGCCCCCAGCAGGGAGCCCGGCTCACAAACCCCATTATTATAATTATTATACTAATTACCATTAATATTATCATTATTACCATCTTATCATTACTATTACCATTAATATTACTTATTATCAGAACTGTTGTTCTTATCATTACTATTATCATTATTAATATAATCATTATTATTACTATTATCATTATTACACTTTCTGACATTATTGTTGTTGTTATTAGTCTTATAATAATAATGATATTACCAATGTCATTCTTACTATTATTAGTAGTATAATATTACTAATATTATACTGATTATAATTATTACCATTATTATTATTTTTATTTTTATCATCATTAATATTATTATAACTATTATACTTATTACCATTATTGTTGATCCCCTTATTATTACTAATATTATAATTTTTATACCTATTGCTGTTATTATTATTATTACTTATGATATAGAAAATAAGAACTCCCTGCCCATCGTCCCTCTCGCTCAGCATGATGTCCAATCAGAAATCACACGTCGGCTCATCCAGTAACAGGAATCTGCACTCTAATGCCGCGTACACACGATCATTTTTCCCGTCGGGAAAAATGACATTTTTTTTTTTCGCCGAGAAAAACGATCGCCTGTGGGCTTTATGCCGTTTTTCTCGTTGAGAAAAACGGCAGGAAAAACGACGAGAAAAATTAGAACATGTTCTAAATTTTCTCATCGTTTTTTCCATCATTTTTTTCCGCGGCAGTTTTCCCATAGGGAGACACTGCCGCGGAGCCCACAGACGGTCGTTTTTCTCGACAAAGAAAAAAATGACGGGAAAAACGGTCGTGTGTGGGGGAACATGCCGTTCCCTCGTTTTTCATTTTTTTTCATGCCATGATTCACGGCGGTGTTTTCACCGCCGTGAATCACGATCGTGTGTACGCGGCATAATGCCGCGTACACACGGCCGTTTTTCTCATCGAGAAAAACAACATTTTTCCCATTCGACGAGAAAAACGATAGTCTGTGGGCTTTCTGTCGTTTTTTTCGACGAGAAAAACGGCATTAAAAACGACGAGAAAAATTAGAACATGTTCTAATTTTTCTCGTCGTTTTTTTCGACATGTTTTCCGCGGCAGTGTTTCCCATAGGGAAACACTGCCGCGAAGCCCACAGACGGTCGTTTTTCTCGACAAGAGAAAAAACGACGTGAAAAACGACCGTGTGTGGGGAACAAGCCGTTCCCTCGTTTTTAATGACATTATTCACGGCGGTTTTTTAACCGCCGTGAATAATGATCGTGTGTACGCGGCATAATGCCGCGTACACACGGCCGTTTTTCCCGTCGAAAAAAACGTCATTTTTCCCATTCGACGAGAAAAACGATAGTCTGTGGGCTTTCTGTCGTTTTTTTCGACGAGAAAAACGGCATTAAAAACGACGAGAAAAATTAGAACATGTTCTAATTTTTCTCGTCGTTTTTTTCGACATGTTTTCCGCGGCAGTGTTTCCCATAGGGAAACACTGCCGCGAAGCCCACAGACGGTCGTTTTTCTCGACAAGAGAAAAAACGACGTGAAAAACGACCGTGTGTGGGGAACAAGCCGTTCCCTCGTTTTTAATGACATTATTCACGGCGGTTTTTTAACCGCCGTGAATAATGATCGTGTGTACGCGGCATAATGCCGCGTACACACGGCCGTTTTTCCCGTCGAAAAAAACGTCATCTTTCCCATTCGACGAGAAAAACGATAGTCTGTGGGCTTTCTGTCGTTTTTTTCGACGAGAAAAACGGCATTAAAAACGACGAGAAAAATTAGAACATGTTGTAATTTTTCTCGTCGTTTTTTTCAACATGTTTTCCGTGGCAGTGTTTCCCATAGGGAAACACTGCCGCGGAGCCCACAGACGGTCGTTTTTCTCGTCAAGAGAAAAAATGACGTGAAAGACGACCGTGTGTGGGGAACAAGCTGTTCCCCCGTTTTAAATGACATTATTCACGGCGGTTTTTTAACCACCGTGAATAATGATCGTGTGTACGCGGCATGATTGGCTGCTCTCACTTTGCTGATCGCGCTGTCACAATGTATACAGGTAATGCCAGTACTGACTCGGCTTTGGGGGTGCCGCTTCCAGGGCTGTCATCACAATCCCTCCTTCACCACTTAGTGGGTCACTGGAACCAGTATGCAGATCCAGAGTTGGGACTTCACTGGCCGCATGATTGTTCCCTGGGAGCTCTGATGTCAGAGACAGCCAGCAAGCTGCATTTTCAGGAGGTGAGCAACAGCTGTCTGATTATTTCTGCCATGACGGGTTTCCTTTCAAGCTGATCTAAACCAAAATAATAATTTTTTCTCATTTTAGGATGGAGTGGGGGATGGTTAGGAACCCCCAGATTTTTGTCCCATTTTTATGTCCATTCACTACCTGCCCTGTATAAATCTCTTCATAGTAAAGGAACCCCCACCCCCCCCCCCCCACCTATATACCAGAACAGGTGTCCCCATTGGAAGATTCCCCCTCTATTCTTGTTCTGGTGACAACTTTAGTATTTTGGATTTCCCATCACTTCCTGTCTCGGTGACACCGGGACAAGCAGAGGGGCGAATCTTCCTAGTGGGGACATGGACAGCAATAAAAACCTGGCAGGGGTTCTAATCATTTCCTATTCCATCCACAACTATAGAAAATACAAGTTTTGTCTTTGGATGCACTTTGATTGGTCAGTCCTCCTGCCAAGATACTGGAGGTCCAAACTTCTCTCACTCTACAATATTATTGTTATCTGCAGCCCTGCGGCCGCCGTCCATCCTCACCCCTCCCCATGTGTTCCTCTGATGTTCTGCATGGGATCTCCGGCCAATGTGGGGATCCCATCCGGAGTGAGCAGAGGGGACACAATAGAGAAGGCTCAGAGGTTGTTAGTGATAACATGAAAACCTTTCTGTTGGCTTTATATACAAGTCATGGATAGTTTGTAGAGATTTGGATGAACAGAGATCAGTATGATGTCATCGGTGACAGTGCAGACCCGTACAGAGAAGAACCCCCCCCCCTCCCCTCCCCCTCTGATCTGTGTGGGATGGGGATACGCTGCTAATCAGTGAAACCAAAAAACAGGAAGTTTATCCGCAGGAGGAAGTCGGGGAATTCACAGGAAGGTTTATTGTTACTATTTGTGGACTGAGATGGGAATGACAGGATGAGCATTGGATGGGAATCAGATCCCCATACCTGATACTGTACCTGAGTGATGTCATCACCTGCTTGGATCATCTTACTGTGTGTATCTGGGTGATGTCACTGTGTACCTGAGTGATGTCACTGTGTACCTGAGTGATGTCATCACCTGCTTGGATCATCTTACTGTGTGTATCTGGGTGATGTCACTGTGTACCTGAGTGATGTCACTGTGTACCTGAGTGATGTCATCACCTGCTTGGATCATCTTACTGTGTGTATTTGGGTGATGTCACAGTGTACCTGAGTGATGTCATCACCTGCTTAAATCATCTTACTGTGTGTATCTGGGTGATGTCACTGTGTACCTGAGTGATGTCACTGTGTACCTGAGTGATGTCATCATCTGCTTGGATCATCTTACTGTGTGTATCTGGGTGATGTCACTGTGTACCTGAGTGATGTCACTGTGTACCTGAGTGATGTCATCACCTGCTTGGATCATCTTACTGTGTGTATCTGGGTGATGTCACTGTGTACCTGAGTGATGTCACTGTGTACCTGAGTGATGTCATCATCTGCTTGGATCATCTTACTGTGTGTATTTGGGTGATGTCACAGTGTACCTGAGTGATGTCATCACCTGCTTAAATCATCTTACTGTGTGTACCTGAGTGATGTCACTGTGTACCTGAGTGATGTCACTGTGTACCTGAGTGATGTCACAGTGTACCTGAGTGATGTCACTGTGTACCTGAGTGATGTCATCATCTGCTTGGATCATCTTACTGTGTGTATCTGGGTGATGTCACTGTGTACCTGAGTGATGTCACTGTGTACCTGAGTGATGTCATCATCTGCTTGGATCATCTTACTGTGTGTATCTGGGTGATGTCACTGTGTACCTGAGTGATGTCACAGTGTATCTAGGTTATGGTGCATTGTATCTGGGTGATGTCACAGTGTATCTGGATGATGTAACATTGTATCTGGATGATGTAACATTGTATCTGGGTGATGTAACATTGTATCTGGATGATGTCACATTGTATCTGGATGATGTCACATTGTATCTGGATGATGTCACATTGTATCTGGGTGATGTCACATTGTATCGGGATGATGTCACATTGTATCGGGGTGATGTCACGTTGTATCTGGGTGATGTCACTGTGTATCTGGATGATGTCACATTGTATCTGGGTGATGTCATGGTGTATCGGGGTGATGTCACATTGTATCGGGATGATGTCACATTGTATCGGGGTGATGTCACGTTGTATCTGGGTGATGTCACTGTGTATCTGGATGATGTCACATTGTATCTGGATGATGTCATGGTGTATCGGGGTGATGTCACATTGTATCTGGATGATGTCACATTGTATCTGGATGATGTCACATTGTATCTGGGTGATGTCACATTGTATCGGGATGATGTCACATTGTATCGGGGTGATGTCACGTTGTATCTGGGTGATGTCACTGTGTATCTGGATGATGTCACATTGTATCTGGATGATGTCACATTGTATCTGGATGATGTCACATTGTATCTGGGTGATGTCACATTGTATCGGGATGATGTCACATTGTATCTGGGTGATGTCACATTGTATCGGGGTGATGTCACATTGTATCGGGATGATGTCACATTGTATCTGGGTGATGTCACATTGTATCGGGGTGATGTCACATTGTGTCGGGGTGATGTCACATTGTATCGGGATGATGTCACATTGTATCTGGATGATGTCACATTGTATCTGGGTGATGTCATATTGTATCGGGATGATGTCACATTGTATCTGGGTGATGTCACATTGTATCGGGGTGATGTCACATTGTGTCGGGGTGATGTCACATTGTATCTGGATGATGTCACATTGTATCGGGGTGATGTCACGGTGTATCGGGGTGATGTCACTGTGTATCGGGGTGATGTCACATTGTATCTGGATGATGTCACATTGTATCGGGGTGATGTCACTGTGTATCGGGGTGATGTCACATTGTATCTGGGTGATGTCACATTGTATTGGGGTGATGTCACATTGTATCTGGGTGATGTCACATTGTATCGGGGTGATGTCACGGTGTATTGGGGTGATGTCACATTGTATCTGGATGATGTCATGGTGTATCGGGGTGATGTCACATTGTATCTGGATGATGTAACATTGTATCTGGGTGATGTAACATTGTATCTGGATGATGTCACATTGTATCTGGATGATGTCACATTGTATCTGGATGATGTCACATTGTATCTGGGTGATGTCACATTGTATCGGGATGATGTCACATTGTATCGGGGTGATGTCACGTTGTATCTGGGTGATGTCACTGTGTATCTGGATGATGTCACATTGTATCTGGGTGATGTCATGGTGTATCGGGGTGATGTCACATTGTATCGGGATGATGTCACATTGTATCGGGGTGATGTCACGTTGTATCTGGGTGATGTCACTGTGTATCTGGATGATGTCACATTGTATCTGGATGATGTCATGGTGTATCGGGGTGATGTCACATTGTATCTGGATGATGTCACATTGTATCTGGATGATGTCACATTGTATCTGGGTGATGTCACATTGTATCAGGATGATGTCACATTGTATCGGGGTGATGTCACGTTGTATCTGGGTGATGTCACTGTGTATCTGGATGATGTCACATTGTATCTGGATGATGTCATGGTGTATCGGGGTGATGTCACATTGTATCTGGATGATGTCACATTGTATCTGGATGATGTCACATTGTATCTGGGTGATGTCACATTGTATCGGGATGATGTCACATTGTATCTGGGTGATGTCACATTGTATCGGGGTGATGTCACATTGTATCGGGATGATGTCACATTGTATCTGGGTGATGTCACATTGTATCGGGGTGATGTCACATTGTGTCGGGGTGATGTCACATTGTATCGGGATGATGTCACATTGTATCTGGATGATGTCACATTGTATCTGGGTGATGTCATATTGTATCGGGATGATGTCACATTGTATCTGGGTGATGTCACATTGTATCGGGGTGATGTCACATTGTGTCGGGGTGATGTCACATTGTATCTGGATGATGTCACATTGTATCGGGGTGATGTCACGGTGTATCGGGGTGATGTCACTGTGTATCGGGGTGATGTCACATTGTATCTGGATGATGTCACATTGTATCGGGGTGATGTCACTGTGTATCGGGGTGATGTCACATTGTATTGGGGTGATGTCACATTGTATCTGGGTGATGTCACATTGTATTGGGGTGATGTCACATTGTATCTGGGTGATGTCACATTGTATCGGGGTGATGTCACGGTGTATTGGGGTGATGTCACATTGTATCTGGATGATGTCATGGTGTATCGGGGTGATGTCACATTGTATCTGGATGATGTCACATTGTATCGGGGTGATGTCACTGTGTATCGGGGTGATGTCACTGTGTATCGGGGTGATGTCACATTGTATCGGGGTGATGTCACATTGTATCTGGATGATGTCACATTGTATCGGGGTGATGTCACTGTGTATCGGGGTGATGTCACTGTGTATCTGGGTGATGTCACATTGTATCGGGGTGATGTCACATTGTATTGGGGTGATGTCACATTGTATCTGGGTGATGTCACATTGTATCGGGGTGATGTCACGGTGTATTGGGGTGATGTCACATTGTATCTGGGTGATGTCACATTGTATCTGGATGATGTCACGGTGTATCGGGGTGATGTCACTGTGTATCGGGGTGATGTCACATTGTATCGGGGTGATGTCACGGTGTATCGGGGTGATGTCACGGTGTATCGGGGTGATGTCACATTGTATCTGGATGATGTCACATTGTATCTGGATGATGTCACTGTGTATCGGGGTGATGTCACGGTGTATCGGGGTGATGTCACAGTGTATCGGGGTGATGTCACATTGTATCTGGATGATGTCACGGTGTATCGGGGTGATGTCACGGTGTATCGGGGTGATGTCACATTGTATCTGGATGATGTCACGGTGTATCGGGGTGATGTCACTGTGTATCGGGGTGATGTCACATTGTCACGGTGTATCGGGGTGATGTCACGGTGTATCGGGGTGATGTCACGGTGTATCGGGGTGATGTCACGGTGTATCGGGGTGATGTCACTGTGTATCGGGGTGATGTCACATTGTATCTGGATGATGTCACGGTGTATCGGGGTGATGTCACTGTGTATCGGGGTGATGTCACATTGTATCTGGATGATGTCACGGTGTATCGGGGTGATGTCACTGTGTATCGGGGTGATGTCACATTGTATCTGGATGATGTCACGGTGTATCGGGGTGATGTCACTGTGTATCGGGGTGATGTCACATTGTATCGGGGTGATGTCACGGTGTATCGGGGTGATGTCACATTGTATTATGGTGATGTAGCAGTCACCTCCTGCAGGCAACAATTTCCATAGAATGGCGGATGAGACTTCTAATAGTGATGTAATGACAGAAAGTAACAATGTATCTGATGTCTGGAGTAACAATGTATCTGATGTCTGGAGTAACAATGTATTCAATCTATAGAGTACAATGTATCTGATCTCTGGAGTGATCTGTGTGTCTGTGTGATGTCATAGTGTTGTGTGTGCAATCACATCACCTCTGTACAATCCTGGTTTGGCGGGGGGGGGGGGGGGGGGCGAGATAAGTGGGTGTGGTCCACTCCCAATGTGGCCCCTCTGAGTGTGTCAATGAAGGTCAGTGTGGAGTGGAGTTTCCCCCTATAATATGGAGAATTCCCCCTCATGGCCATTAATATGAAGCTGCCCCCCTTTGTACCCCTTTGTACTTATAACATCCTCCAGTCTCCTGGGAAGGCTTCCCACATGGTTTTGGGGGGTGTCTGTGGGAATGTGTGCCATTTGTGAGGTCAGGTACTGATGTTGGATGAGAAGACCTGATCAGTAGGGATGAGGTCAGGACTCTGTGCAGGACACGGGAGTTCCTCCACCCCTAACTGGTCACACCGTGTCTTTAGGAATCTGGCTTTGTACACTGAGGGGGGGGGGGGGCACGGTCATGGGGGGCACAGAAAAGGGTCTTCACCAAACTGTTAGCACAAGGCTGGAGCCCAATTGTTTCCAATGTCTTTGTATGATGGAGGATTATCAGGACCCCTCACTGGGGACACCTGAACCCCCTCATTTGCAGGACCCTTCACATCCCGAAGGCCATATAGTATATCAATTTGGAGTGGGATGACCCTATTACCATTATTCTTTAACCATCAAGGACAGGGCGGATGTTGGATGAGAAGACCTGGCTCACCATTGGCTTTCCAATTCATCCCAAAGGTGATCAGAAGGGATGAGGTCAGGACTCTGTGCAGGACACTCCAGTTCCTCCACACCGAACTGGTCACATCATATCTTTATGGATCTGGACAATTTAATCCTAAAGATGCTCAGTAGGGTTGGGGTTCTCACGTTCCCCCACACCACACTGGTCAGCCATGTCTTCATGGAGCTGTCTTTGTACAGGGGGGGGCAGTCATGAGGGCACAGAGAAGGGTCTTCCTCCTGTTGGATGTCACATTCCTCTATTGGGATGTCGGGTTACATTGTGATCACTGGAGCTCTGTGTGGGGAGATGTTAGACCCGTGTGACTGTGGCCCCCAGAGATTGGCCCCTCATTGCAGTGGTAAGTGAGACTCCTCAGCACAATGGCTGCTCTCAGACCTGGGGGGGGGGGGGGGGGGGGGGGTGATGATTCCATTACACCATCCTGTCACCGATCCCTCAGAGGACCCCATTGTCACACACTTTGTCCCCCACCTGCCTTTCCCATCACACAATCCGCAGGATGACAAAGACCGCCTTGTTCTGCCTGGACACCCGGGACATCCTGAGACACCGCGGGGTCCCCCCCCCCGGGCCCCCCCATCATCTCTTCATACGGAGAGGACATGGTGGTCTGCCAGGGACAAGGCTGATCCTCAACCTGCTGGTCAGCCTTTGATTTTCTACAAAACATTCCATTTTCTGTTCCTTGCAACCATGGCAATAGTAGACACGATTCCTCGCGATCCTCACCCCCCTGCTTATGTAACCGGCTCACTGCCTCTTCCAGAACCCCCCCCCCCCCCCCCGAGGATTACAGCACCGAGCGGGTCAGCTTTCCACCCACTCTGCACACCGAGAAACCACAGCGCACTGATCATGTGATCACAATACAGCCAATAAAAGGCACTCTTCTTATATCTCCAGGACAGAAGCAGGCAACTGAAATAGTCAACCTGAAGGGGAGACATTCCTCTTATCCTGTCTGTATGGACTCTACACAGTCCCACTCCTCTTATCCTGTATGTATGGACTCTGCACAGTCCCACTCCTCTTATCCTGTCTGTATGGACTCTACACAGCCCCACTCCTCTTATCTTGTATGTATGGACTCTGCACAGTCCCACTCCTCTTATCCTCTCTGTATGGACTCTACACAGCCCCACTCCTCTTATCCTGTCTGTATGGACTCTGCACAGCCCCACTCCTCTTATCCTGTATGTATGGACTCTGCACAGTCCCACTCCTCTTATCCTCTCTGTATGGACTCTACACAGCCCCACTCCTCTTATCCTGTCTGTATGGACTCTGCACAGCCCCACTCCTCTTATCCTGTATGTATGGACTCTGCACAGTCCCACTCCTCTTATCCTGTCTGTATGGACTCTGCACAGCCCCACTCCTCTTATCCTGTATGTATGGACTCTGCACAGTCCCACTCCTCTTATCCTGTCTGTATGGACTCTGCACAGTCCCACTCCTCTTATCCTGTCTGTATGGACTCTGCACAGTCCCACTCCTCTTATCCTGTCTGTATGGACTCTGCACAGTCCCACTCCTCTTATCCTGTATGTATGGACTCTGCACAGTCCCACTCCTCTTATCCTGTATGTATGGACTCTGCACAGTCCCACTCCTCTTATCCTCTCTGTATGGACTCTACACAGCCCCACTCCTCTTATCTTGTATGTATGGACTCTGCACAGCCCCCTCCCCTTATCTTGTCTGTATGGACTCTGCACAGCCCCACTCCTCTTATCCTGTATGTATGGACTCTGCACAGTCCCACTCCTCTTATCTTGTATGTATGGACTCTGCACAGTCCCACTCCTCTTATCTTGTCTGTATGGACTCTGCACAGCCCCACTCCTCTTATCCTGTATGTATGGACTCTGCACAGTCCCACTCCTCTTATCCTCTCTGTATGGACTCTACACAGCCCCACTCCTCTTATCTTGTATGTATGGACTCTACACAGCCCCACTCCTCTTATCCTGTCTGTATGGACTCTACACAGCCCCACTCCTCTTATCCTGTCTGTATGGACTCTGCACAGTCCCACTCCTCTTATCCTGTCTGTATGGACTCTGCACAGCCCCACTCCTCTTATCTTGTATGTATGGACTCTACACAGCCCCACTCCTCTTATCTTGTATGTATGGACTCTACACAGCCCCACTCCTCTTATCTTGTATGTATGGACTCTGCACAGCCCCACTCCTCTTATCCTGTATGTATGGACTCTGCACAGTCCCACTCCTCTTATCCTGTCTGTATGGACTCTGCACAGTCCCACTCCTCTTATCCTGTATGTATGGACTCTGCACAGTCCCACTCCTCTTATCCTCTCTGTATGGACTCTACACAGCCCCACTCCTCTTATCTTGTATGTATGGACTCTGCACAGCCCCACTCCTCTTATCTTGTCTGTATGGACTCTGCACAGCCCCACTCCTCTTATCCTGTATGTATGGACTCTGCACAGTCCCACTCCTCTTATCTTGTATGTATGGACTCTGCACAGCCCCACTCCTCTTATCCTGTATGTATGGACTCTGCACAGTCCCACTCCTCTTATCCTCTCTGTATGGACTCTGCACAGCCCCACTCCTCTTATCCTGTATGTATGGACTCTGCACAGTCCCACTCCTCTTATCCTCTCTGTATGGACTCTACACAGCCCCACTCCTCTTATCTTGTATGTATGGACTCTACACAGCCCCACTCCTCTTATCTTGTATGTATGGACTCTGCACAGTCCCACTCCTCTTATCCTGTCTGTATGGACTCTGCACAGCCCCACTCCTCTTATCTTGTATGTATGGACTCTGCACAGTCCCACTCCTCTTATCCTGTCTGTATGGACTCTGCACAGTCCCACTCCTCTTATCCTGTCTGTATGGACTCTGCACAGTCCCACTCCTCTTATCCTGTCTGTATGGACTCTGCACAGCCCCACTCCTCTTATCCTGTATGTATGGACTCTGCACAGTCCCACTCCTCTTATCCTGTCTGTATGGACTCTGCACAGTCCCACTCCTCTTATCCTGTCTGTATGGACTCTGCACAGTCCCACTCCTCTTATCCTGTATGTATAGACTCTGCACAGTCCCACTCCTCTTATCCTGTATGTATTGACTCTGCACAGCCCCACTCCTCTTATCCTGTCTGTATGGACTCTGCACAGCCCCTCTCCTCCTATCCTGTCTGTATGGACTCTGCACAGCCCCACTCCTCTTATCCTGTCTGTATGGACTCTGCACAGCCCCACTCCTCTTATCCTGTCTGTATGGACTCTGCACTGTCCCACTCCTCTTATCCTGTATGTATGGACTCTGCACAGTCCCACTCCTCTTATCCTGTCTGTATGGACTCTGCACAGCCCCACTCCTCTTATCCTGTATGTATGGACTCTGCACAGTCCCTCTCCTCTTATCCTGTCTGTATGGACTCTGCACAGCCCCACTCCTCTTATCCTGTCTGTATGGACTCTGCACAGTCCCTCTCCTCTTATCCTGTCTGTATGGACTCTGCACAGTCCCTCTCCTCTTATCCTGTCTGTATGGACTCTGCACAGTCCCACTCCTCTTATCCTGTATGTATGGACTCTGCACAGCCCCACTCCTCTTATCCTGTATGTATGGACTCTGCACAGTCCCACTCCTCTTATCCTGTCTGTATGAACTCTGAACAGCCCCACTCCTCTTATCCTGTCTGTATGGACTCTGCACAGCCCCACTCCTCTTATCCTGTCTGTATGGACTCTGCACAGCCCCACTCCTCTTATCCTGTCTGTATGGACTCTGCACAGCCCCACTCCTCTTATCCTGTCTGTATGAACTCTGCACAGCCCCACTCCTCTTATCCTGTCTGTATGAACTCTGAACAGCCCCACTCCTCTTATCCTGTCTGTATGGACTCTGCACAGTCCCACTCCTCTTATCCTGTCTGTATGGACTCTGCACAGTCCCACTCCTCTTATCCTCTATGTATGGACTCTGCACAGCCCCACTCCTCTTATCCTGTCTGTATGGACTCTGCACAGTCCCTCTCCTCCTATCCTGTATGTATGGACTCTGCACAGCCCCACTCCTCTTATCCTGTATGTATGGACTCTGCACAGCCCCACTCCTCTTATCCTGTCTGTATGGACTCTGCACAGCCCCAGTCCTCTTATCCTGTCTGTATGGACTCTGCACAGCCCCACTCCTCTTATCCTGTCTGTATGGACTCTGCACAGTCCCACTCCTCTTATCCTGTATGTATGGACTCTGCACAGCCCCACTCCTCTTATCCTGTCTGTATGGACTCTGCACAGCCCCACTCCTCTTATCCTGTCTGTATGGACTCTGCACAGCCCCACTCCTCTTATCTTGTATGTATGGACTCTGCACAGTCCCTCTCCTCTTATCCTGTCTGTATGGACTCTGCACAGCCCCACTCCTCTTATCTTGTATGTATGGATTCTGCACAGTCCCACTCCTCTTATCCTGTCTGTATGGACTCTGCACAGCCCCACTCCTCTTATCTTGTATGTATGGATTCTGCACAGTCCCACTCCTCTTATCCTGTCTGTATGGACTCTGCACAGTCCCTCTCCTCTTATCCTGTCTGTATGGACTCTGCACAGCCCCACTCCTCTTATCTTGTATGTATGGATTCTGCACAGTCCCACTCCTCTTATCCTGTCTGTATGGACTCTGCACAGTCCCTCTCCTCTTATCCTGTCTGTATGGACTCTGCACAGCCCCACTCCTCTTATCCTGTCTGTATGGACTCTGCACAGTCCCACTCCTCTTATCCTGTCTGTATGGACTCTGCACAGCCCCACTCCTCTTATCCTGTCTGTATGGACTCTGCACAGCCCCACTCCTCTTATCCTGTCTGTATGGACTCTGCACAGTCCCACTCCTCTTATCCTGTCTGTATGGACTCTGCACAGCCCCACTCCTCTTATCTTGTATGTATGGACTCTGCACAGTCCCTCTCCTCTTATCCTGTCTGTATGGACTCTGCACAGCCCCACTCCTCTTATCCTGTATGTATGGACTCTGCACAGCCCCACTCCTCTTATCCTGTATGTATGGATTCTGCACAGCCCCAGTCCTCTTATCCTGTCTGTATGGACTCTGCACAGCCCCACTCCTCTTATCCTGTCTGTATGGACTCTGCACAGCCCCACTCCTCTTATCCTGTCTGTATGGACTCTGCACAGCCCCACTCCTCTTATCCTGTATGTATGGACTCTGCACAGTCCCACTCCTCTTATCCTGTCTGTATGGACTCTGCACAGCCCCACTCCTCTTATCTTGTATGTATGGACTCTGCACAGCCCCACTCCTCTTATCCTGTATGTATGGACTCTGCACAGTCCCACTCCTCTTATCCTGTCTGTATGGACTCTGCACAGTCCCACTCCTCTTATCCTGTCTGTATGGACTCTGCACAGTCCCACTCCTCTTATCCTGTCTGTATGGACTCTGCACAGCCCCACTCCTCTTATCTTGTATGTATGGATTCTGCACAGTCCCACTCCTCTTATCCTGTCTGTATGGACTCTGCACAGTCCCTCTCCTCTTATCCTGTCTGTATGGACTCTGCACAGCCCCACTCCTCTTATCTTGTATGTATGGATTCTGCACAGTCCCACTCCTCTTATCCTGTCTGTATGGACTCTGCACAGTCCCTCTCCTCTTATCCTGTCTGTATGGACTCTGCACAGCCCCACTCCTCTTATCCTGTCTGTATGGACTCTGCACAGTCCCACTCCTCTTATCCTGTCTGTATGGACTCTGCACAGCCCCACTCCTCTTATCCTGTCTGTATGGACTCTGCACAGCCCCACTCCTCTTATCCTGTCTGTATGGACTCTGCACAGTCCCACTCCTCTTATCCTGTATGTATGGACTCTGCACAGTCCCACTCCTCTTATCCTGTCTGTATGGACTCTGCACAGCCCCACTCCTCTTATCCTGTCTGTATGGACTCTGCACAGCCCCACTCCTCTTATCCTGTATGTATGGACTCTGCACAGCCCCACTCCTCTTATCCTGTCTGTATGGACTCTGCACAGCCCCAGTACTCTTCTCCTGTCTGTATGGACTCTGCACAGCCCCACTCCTCTTATCCTGTATGTATGGATTCTGCACAGCCCCAGTCCTCTTATCCTGTCTGTATGGACTCTGCACAGCCCCACTCCTCTTATCCTGTCTGTATGGACTCTGCACAGCCCCACTCCTCTTATCCTGTCTGTATGGACTCTGCACAGCCCCACTCCTCTTATCCTGTATGTATGGACTCTGCACAGTCCCACTCCTCTTATCCTGTCTGTATGGACTCTGCACAGCCCCACTCCTCTTATCTTGTATGTATGGACTCTGCACAGCCCCACTCCTCTTATCCTGTATGTATGGACTCTGCACAGTCCCACTCCTCTTATCCTGTCTGTATGGACTCTGCACAGTCCCACTCCTCTTATCCTGTCTGTATGGACTCTGCACAGTCCCACTCCTCTTATCCTGTCTGTATGGACTCTGCACAGCCCCACTCCTCTTATCTTGTATGTATGGATTCTGCACAGTCCCACTCCTCTTATCCTGTCTGTATGGACTCTGCACAGTCCCTCTCCTCTTATCCTGTCTGTATGGACTCTGCACAGCCCCACTCCTCTTATCTTGTATGTATGGATTCTGCACAGTCCCACTCCTCTTATCCTGTCTGTATGGACTCTGCACAGTCCCTCTCCTCTTATCCTGTCTGTATGGACTCTGCACAGCCCCACTCCTCTTATCCTGTCTGTATGGACTCTGCACAGTCCCACTCCTCTTATCCTGTCTGTATGGACTCTGCACAGCCCCACTCCTCTTATCCTGTCTGTATGGACTCTGCACAGCCCCACTCCTCTTATCCTGTCTGTATGGACTCTGCACAGTCCCACTCCTCTTATCCTGTATGTATGGACTCTGCACAGTCCCACTCCTCTTATCCTGTCTGTATGGACTCTGCACAGCCCCACTCCTCTTATCCTGTCTGTATGGACTCTGCACAGCCCCACTCCTCTTATCCTGTATGTATGGACTCTGCACAGCCCCACTCCTCTTATCCTGTCTGTATGGACTCTGCACAGCCCCAGTACTCTTCTCCTGTCTGTATGGACTCTGCACAGCCCCACTCCTCTTATCCTGTCTGTATGGACTCTGCACAGTCCCACTCCTCTTATCCTGTCTGTATGGACTCTGCACAGCCCCACTCCTCTTATCCTGTATGTATGGACTCTGCACAGTCCCTCTCCTCTTATCCTGTCTGTATGGACTCTGCACAGCCCCACTCCTCTTATCCTGTCTGTATGGACTCTGCACAGCCCCACTCCTCTTATCCTGTCTGTATGGACTCTGCACAGTCCCACTCCTCTTATCCTGTATGTATGGACTCTGCACAGTCCCTCTCCTCTTATCCTGTCTGTATGGACTCTCCCACAGTCCCACTCCTCTTATCCTGTCTGTATGGACTTTACACAGTCCCTCTCCTCTTATCCTGTCTGTATGGACTCTGCACAGCCTCACTCCTCTTATCCTGGCTGTATGGACTCTGCACAGCCCCAGTCCTCTTATCCTGTCTGTATGGACTCTGCACAGCCCCACTCCTCTTATCTTGTCTGTATGGACTCTGCACAGTCCCACTCCTCTTATCCTGTCTGTATGGACTCTGCACAGCCCCACTCCTCTTATCCTGTATGTATGGACTCTGCACAGTCCCTCTCCTCTTATCCTGTCTGTATGGACTCTGCACAGCCCCACTCCTCTTATCCTGTATGTATGGACTCTGCACAGCCCCACTCCTCTTATCCTGTATGTATGGATTCTGCACAGCCCCAGTCCTCTTATCCTGTCTGTATGGACTCTGCACAGCCCCACTCCTCTTATCCTGTCTGTATGGACTCTGCACAGCCCCACTCCTCTTATCCTGTCTGTATGGACTCTGCACAGCCCCACTCCTCTTATCCTGTATGTATGGATTCTGCACAGTCCCACTCCTCTTATCCTGGCTGTATGGACTCTGCACAGCCCCACTCCTCTTATCTTGTATGTATGGATTCTGCACAGTCCCACTCCTCTTATCCTGGCTGTATGGACTCTGCACAGCCCCAGTCCTCTTATCCTGTCTGTATGGACTCTGCACAGCCCCACTCCTCTTATCTTGTCTGTATGGACTCTGCACAGTCCCACTCCTCTTATCCTGTCTGTATGGACTCTGCACAGCCCCACTCCTCTTATCCTGTATGTATGGACTCTGCACAGTCCCTCTCCTCTTATCCTGTCTGTATGGACTCTGCACAGCCCCACTCCTCTTATCCTGTATGTATGGACTCTGCACAGCCCCACTCCTCTTATCCTGTATGTATGGATTCTGCACAGCCCCAGTCCTCTTATCCTGTCTGTATGGACTCTGCACAGCCCCACTCCTCTTATCCTGTCTGTATGGACTCTGCACAGCCCCACTCCTCTTATCCTGTCTGTATGGACTCTGCACAGCCCCACTCCTCTTATCCTGTATGTATGGACTCTGCACAGTCCCACTCCTCTTATCCTGTCTGTATGGACTCTGCACAGTCCCACTCCTCTTATCCTGTCTGTATGGACTCTGCACAGCCCCACTCCTCTTATCCTGTATGTATGGACTCTGCACAGTCCCTCTCCTCTTATCCTGTCTGTATGGACTCTGCACAGCCCCACTCCTCTTATCCTGTATGTATGGACTCTGCACAGTCCCACTCCTCTTATCCTGTATGTATGGACTCTGCACAGCCCCACTCCTCTTATCTTGTATGTATGGATTCTGCACAGTCCCACTCCTCTTATCCTGTCTGTATGGACTCTGCAGTGCCTGGAAAAAGTATTCATACCCCTCTATACACAGTGCCTTGAAAAAGTATTCATACCCCTCTATATACAGTGCCTTGGAAAAGTATTCATACCCCTTAAAAATTAATACACAAGAAATTTTGATGGTCCTTATATGCAAAATGTCTTTCTGTAATCTTTTCTATACATATGTCAATTCTTTGTTGTACCCAATAAAAAAGCTATCCCCCCCCGGGGGGGATGGCGGACAGAGAGAGGTGACAATAACCAGACCTGACAGGGGGACAAGAGAAGTGGGACTGTGCAGAGTCCATACAGAACAAGAACAGATACCGAGAATTACAGTGCCTTGAAAAAGTATTCATACCCCATGAAATTTTCCACATGTTGTCATGTTACAGCCAAAAACGTAAATGTATTTTATTGGTTTTTTATGTGATTGACCAACACAAAGTGTCACATAATTGTGAAGTGGAAGGAAAATGATAAATTATACAAATAAATATGTGAAAAGTGTGTGGGGGGGAGGGGCATTTGTATTCAGCCCCCTTTACTCGGATACCCCCAACTAAAATCTAGAGGAACCAATTGCCTTCAGAAGTCACCTAATTAGTAAATAGAGTCACCTGTGTGTCATTTAATCTCTATATAAATACAGCTGTTCTGTGAAGCCCTCAGAGGTTTGTTAGAGAACCTTAGTGAACAAACAGCATCACGAAGGCCAAGGAACACACCAGACAGGTCAGGGATAAAGTTGTGGAGAAGTATAAAGCAGGGTTAGGTTATGATAAAAATCTCCCAAGCTTTGAACATCTCACGGAGCTCTGTTCAATCCATCATCCGAAAATGGAAAGAGTATGGCACAACTGCAAACCTACAAAGACATGGCCGTCCACCTAAACTGACCGCGCCGGGCAAGGAGAGCATTCATCAGAGAAGCAGCCAAGAGGTCCATGGTAACTCTGGAGGAGCTGCAGAGATCCACAGCTCAGGGGGGAGAATCTGTCCACAGGAAAACTATTAGTCGTGCTTCTCCACAAATCTGTGAGAAGCCATGTGGGGGACACAGCAAACATGTGGGGGACACAGCAATCATGTGGGGGACACAGCAATCATGTGGGGGACACAGCAAACACGTGGGGGACACAGCAAACATGTGGGGGACACAGCAAACACGTGGGGGACACAGCAAACATGTGGGGGACACAGCAAACATGTGAGGGACACAGCAAACACGTGGGGGACACAGCAAACACGTGGGGGACACAGCAAACATGTGGGGACACAGCAAACATGTGGGGGACACAGCAAACACGTGGGGGACACAGCAAACATGTGGGGGACACAGCAAACACGTGGGGGACACAGCAAACATGTGAGGGACACAGCAAACATGTGCGGGACACAGCAAACATGTAGGGGACACAGCCAACATGTAGGGGACACAGCAATCATGTGGGGGACACAGCAAACATGTGGGGGACACAGCAAACATGTAGGGGACACAGCAAACATGTGGGGACACAGCCAACATGTGGGGGACACAGCAAACATGTGGGGGACACAGCAAACGTGGGGGACACAGCAAACATGTGGGGGACACAGCAAACACGTGGGGGACACAGCAAACATGTGAGGGACACAGCAAACACGTGGGGGACACAGCAAACATGTGGGGGACACAGCAAACATGTAGGGGACACAGCCAACATGTAGGGGACACAGCAATCATGTGGAGGACACAGCAAACATGTGGGGGGACACAGCAAACATGTGGGGGGGGGGACAGCAAACATGTGGAGGACACAGCAAACATGTGGGGGGACACAGCAAACATGTGGGGGACACAGCAATCATGTGGAGGAAGCAGCAAACATGTGGGGGACACAGCAAACATGTGGGGGACACAGCAATCATGTGGGGGACACAGCAAACATGTGGGGGGACACAGCAAACATGTGGGGGGACACAGCAAACATGTGGGGGGACACAGCAAACATGTGGAGGACACAGCAAACATGTGGGGGGACACAGTAAACATGTGGGGGACACAGCAATCATGTGGAGGACACAGCAAGCATGTGGAAGAAGGTGCTCTGGTCAGATGAGACCAAAATTCAACTTTTTGGCCTAAAAGCAAAACGCTATGTGTGGGGAAAACCAACACTGCACATCCCCCTGAACACACCATCCCCACCGTGAAACATGGTGGTGGCAGCATCATGTGGTGGGGATGCTTTTCTTCAGCAGGGACAGGGAAGCTGGTCAGAGTTGATGGGAAGATGGATGGAGACAAGAACAGGACAATCTTAGAATAAAACCTGTTGGAGTGCAAAAGACTTGAGACTGGGGGGAGGTTCACCTTCCAGCAGGACAACGACCCTAAAGTACAGCCAGAGCTACAATGGAATGGTTTAGATCAAAGCAAATTCATGTGTTAGAATGGCCCAGTCACAGTCCAGACCTAAATCACATTGAGAATCTGTGGCAAGACTTGAAAATTGCTGATCACAGACGCTCTCCATCCAATCTGACAGAGCTTGAGATATTTTACAAAGAAGAAAGGGCAGAAATGTCCCTCTCTAGATGGGCAAAGCTGGTAGAGACACCCCCAAAAAGACTTGTAGAGAAAGGGGGTTCTACAAAGTATTGACTCCGGGGGGCGCCATACAAATGCCCCCCCCCCCACACTTTTCACAGATTTATTTGTATCATTTTCCTTCCACTTCACAATTATGTGCCACTTTGTGTTGGTCCATCACATAAAATCCCAATAAAATACATTTACGTTTTTGGTTGTAACATGAGAAAATGTGGGAAAATTCAAGGGGTATGAATACTTTTTCCAGGCGCTGTAATTCTCGGTATCTGTTCTTGTTCTGTATGGACTCTGCACAGTCCCACTTCTCTTGTCCCCCTGTCAGGTCTGGTTATTGTCACCCCTCTCTGTCCGCCATCCTCCCCTCCCCCCCATCCCTTGCAGTGACAGGTGTGATGGTGGCTCTGGCTGCCCGGATCATGTAAGAGGATTAGACTGGCATGTGGTGGGTGAGGGGCGCCGGGGTGGGTGATGGGTGAGAAGTCCTCGGCAGGTGGAGGCGGATTATGGGACGGAGAGGGGGATGGGGGGACGGGAGGTGACGGTGCAGATAAAGCTCAGGGTAAATCCTCGGCGCAGGGCGACCAACGTCAGTGCATGGGAACAACGCATGTGGGCGGAGCCAAACGTGAGAATGAGACCCGCTTATATCTCTTCAAAGCACGCTGTGGCACCCCAACAGACAGCACCCCGACACTGCACCCCAACAGACAGCACCCCGACACTGCACCCCAACAGACAGCACCCCGACACTGCACCCCAACAGACAGCACCCCGACACTGCACACAACGCACAGCACCCCGACACTGCGCCCCAACGCACAGCACCCCGACACTGCACCCCAACAGACAGCACCCCGACACTGCACCCCAACAGACAGCACCCCGACACTGCACACAACGCACAGCACCCCGACACTGCGCCCCAACGCACAGCACCCCGACACTGCGCCACAACACACAGCACCCCGACACTGCACCCCAACAGACAGCACCCCGAAACTGCACACAACGCACAGCACCCCGACACTGCACCCCAACAGACAGCACCCCGACACTGCACACAACGCACAGCACCCCGACACTGCACCCCAACAGACAGCACCCCGACACTGCACACAACGCACAGCACCCCGACACTGCGCCCCAACGCACAGCACCCCGACACTGCGCCACAACACACAGCACCCCGACACTGCACCCCAACAGACAGCACCCCGACACTGCACCACAACGCACAGCACCCCGACACTGCGCCCCAACGCACAGCACCCCAACACTGCACCACAACACACAGCACCCCGACACTGCACCCCAACAGACAGCACCCCGACACTGCACCCCAACAGACAGCACCCCGACACTGCACCACAACGCACAGCACTCCGACACTGCACCCCAACACACAGCACCCCGACACTTCACCCCAACAGACAGCACCCCGACACTGCACCACAACGCACAGCACCCCGACACTGCGCCCCAACAGACAGCACCCCGACACTGCACCACAACGCACAGCACCCCGACACTGCGCCCCAACGCACAGCACCCCGACACTGCACCACAACGCACAGCACCCCGACACTGCGCCACAACAGACAGCACCCCGACACTGCACCACAACGCACAGCACCCCATCACTGCGCCACAACGCACAGCACCCCGACACTGCACCCCAACGCACAGCACCCTGACACTGCACAACGCACAGCACCCCGACACTGCGCCACAACGCACAGCACCCCGACACTGCACCCCAACAGACAGCACCCCGACACTGCACCACAACGCACAGCACCCTGACGCTGCGCTCCAACGCACAGCACCCTGACACTGCGCCCCAACGCACAGCACCCCGACACTGCGCCACAACAGACAGCACCCCGACACTGCACCACAACGCACAGCACCCCGACACTGCACCACAACACACAGCACCCCGACACTGCACCCCAACAGACAGCACCCCGACACTGCACCACAACGCACAGCACCCCGACACTGCGCCCCAACGCACAGCACCCTGACACTGCGCCCCAACGCACAGCACCCCGACACTGCACCACAACAGACAGCACCCCGACACTGCACCACAACGCACAGCACCCCATCACTGCGCCACAACGCACAGCACCCCGACACTGCACCCCAACTCACAGCACCCCGACACTGCACAACGCACAGCACCCCGACACTGGGCCACAACGCACAGCACCCCGACACTGCACCCCAACAGACAGCACCCCGACACTGCACCCCGACACTGCGCCACAACGCACAGCACCTCATCACTGCGCCACAACGCACAGCACCCCGACACTGCACAACGCACAGCACCCCATCACTGCGCCACAACGCACAGCACCCCGACACTGCACCCCAACGCACAGCACCCCGACACTGCACAATGCACAGCACCCGACACTGCGCCACAACGCACAGCACCCCGACACTGCACCCCAACGCACAGCACCCCGACACTGCACAACGCACAGCACCCCGACACTGCACCACAAACCCAGTACATCGGGTTTTGTTGCATTATAGATTTTGTGACGTCGGATTTCCAGGACATTTGGGGGATTGGCTCTCTTACCACAACGCATGTTACCGCCACACTGAAAAGTCCAACAAGGTGTACCTAATAAAGTGGCCGGTGAGAGTATATACATGTTTCTGATATTGAGTCTGTGTCCCCCTGCCAGGTATTTATTGTCATTCACAGAGATCACAGGACTCTCCCTGGCAATGCCTTCATCTGCTTTTCCCTCCAGAAGGACGGCACCATCTTTGTTCCGGCATCAGCCAGGGTCACATCTACTTCCTGGACTGAGATGCGGCTCAGAGATCAGCCATCCCGTCCGTCACTGCGAGGATCTCCGCTGTCAGCAGGCCAATCACTCAGAGAGCCGGTATTGGCATTCCAGGAGTGCGGAGAGACTGTGAGGACCCAGATATTCCGAGAGCGACTGTGCGAGTCCCCAGACTACTCCAAGAGGGACCCCAATCCACCTCAAGAGAGTCCCCAATCTACCCCAAGAGGGACCCCAATCTACCCCGAGAGAGTCCCCAATCTACCCCAAGGAGAGTCCCCAATCTACCCCAAAAGGGACCCCAATCTACCCCAAGAGAGTCCCCAATCTACCCCAAGAGGGATCCTAATCTACCCCAAGAGAGTCCCCAATCTACCCCAAGAGGGACCCCAATCCACCCCAAGAGAGTCCCCAATCTACCCCAAGAGAGTCCCTAATCTACACCAAGAGAGTCCCCAATCTACCCCAAGAGGGACCCCAATCCACCCCAAGAGAGTCCCCAATCTACTCCAAGACAGTCCCTAATCTACCCCAAGAGAGTCCCCAATCCACCCCAAGAGGGACCCCAATCCATCCCAAGAGAGTCCCCAATCTACCCCAAGAGAGTCCCCAATCTACTCCAAGGGGGACCCCAATCCACCCCAAGAGAGTCCCCAATCCACCTCAAGAGAGTCCCCAATCTACCCCAAGAGGGACCCCAATCTACCCCGAGAGAGTCCCCAATCTACCCCAAGGAGAGTCCCCAATCTACCCCAAAAGGGACCCCAATCTACCCCAAGAGAGTCCCCAATCTACCCCAAGAGGGATCCTAATCTACCCCAAGAGAGTCCCCAATCTACCCCAAGAGGGACCCCAATCCACCCCAAGAGAGTCCCCAATCTACCCCAAGAGAGTCCCTAATCTACACCAAGAGAGTCCCCAATCTACCCCAAGAGGGACCCCAATCCACCCCAAGAGAGTCCCCAATCTACTCCAAGACAGTCCCTAATCTACCCCAAGAGAGTCCCCAATCCACCCCAAGAGGGACCCCAATCCATCCCAAGAGAGTCCCCAATCTACCCCAAGAGAGTCCCCAATCTACTCCAAGAGGGACCCCAATCCACCCCAAGAGAGTCCCCAATCCACCCCAAGAGAGTCCCCAATCTACCCCAAGAGAGTCCCCAATCCACCCCAAGAGGGACCCCAATCCACCCCAAGAGAGTCCCCAATCTACCCCAAGAGAGTCCCTAATCTACCCCAAGAGAGTCCCCAATCTACCCCAAGAGGGACCCCAATCCACCCCAAGAGAGTCCCCAATCTACTCCAAGACAGTCCCTAATCTACCCCAAGAGAGTCCTCAATCCACCCCAAGAGGGACCCCAATCCATCCCAAGAGAGTCTCCAATCTACCCCAAGAGAGTCCCCAATCTACTCCAAGAGGGACCCCAATCTACCCCAAAAGAGTCCCCAATCCACCCCAAGAGGGTCCCCAATCTACTCCAAGAGAGTCCCCAATCTACTCCAAGAGGGACCCCAATCTACCCCAAGAGAGTCCCCAATCTACTCCAAGAGAGTCCCTAATCTACCCCAAGAGAGTCCCCAATCTACCCCAAGAGGGACCCCAATCCACCCCAAGGGAGTCCCCAATCTACTCCAAGACAGTCCCTAATCTACCCCAAGAGAGTCCCCAATCCACCCCAAGAGGGACCCCAATCCATCCCAAGAGAGTCCCCAATCTACCCCAAGAGAGTCCCCAATCTACTCCAAGAGGGACCCCAATCTACCCCAAAAGAGTCCCCAATCCACCCCAAGAGGGTCCCCAATCTACTCCAAGAGAGTCCCCAATCTACTCCAAGAGGGACCCCAATCTACCCCAAGAGAGTCCCCAATCTACTCCAAGAGAGTCCCTAATCTACCCCAAGAGAGTCCCCAATCTACCCCAAGAGGGACCCCAATCCACCCCAAGAGAGTCCCCAATCTACTCCAAGACAGTCCCTAATCTACCCCAAGAGAGTCCCCAATCCACCCCAAGAGGGACCCCAATCCATCCCAAGAGAGTCCCCAATCTACCCCAAGAGAGTCCCCAATCTACTCCAAGAGGGACCCCAATCCACCCCAAGAGAGTCCCCAATCTATTCCAAGAGAGTCCCTAATCTACCCCAAGAGAGTCCCCAATCCACCCCAAGAGGGACCCCAATCCACCCCAAGAGAGTCCCCAATCTACCCCAAGAGAGTCCCTAATCTACCCCAAGAGAGTCCCCAATCTACCCCAAGAGAGTCCCCAATCTACTCCAAGAGGGACCCCAATCAAGCTTGTCTTGGGTACAGACTGTCATACAAAATCCCGCCGGTCTAAAGCGCGGTGACGTACAACACGTAGGACGGCAGTATAAAGGGGAAGTTTCATTCGGATGGCGCCACCCATTGGGCTGCTTTTGCTGATCTCGTGTTACCGCGTGTTAGTAAAAGTTTGGTGAGAGACGATTTGCGCTTCTCAGTCTTCGTGCTTTCAGATCGTAAGAAAAATAAAGAAACAAGTTTGTCAGAACTCTGTGAATATCGGCAGCAAAGCAAGTTCATTATTGTAGCGTTATAAAGAAGAAAAGAATGCGCTGCATTAACGAGGCAATAATTTACAGCGTGACGAATGTGCGGTCTCCATTACCAACGCTAGTTTTACCTGAACGAGCGCTCCCGTCTCATCACTTGATTCTGAGCATGCGCGTTTTTTTTTGCCCTCGGGAAAACCATACACATGACCGGTTTTCATGACGGGAAAAAGTCCGCCGGGAATCCCGACAGGAAAATAGAGAGCAGGTTCCTGTCGGGAAAACTGCGATGGAGCATACACACGGCTGGTTTTCCCGGCCAAGCGCTCTCATGGCAGTTTTCCTGCAGGGAAAACCAGTCGTGTGTACGAGGCATGAGAGTCCCTAATCTACCCCAAGAGCGTTCCCGATGTACTCCAAAAGAGTCCCCAATCTACCCCGAGAGGGACCCCAATCTACCCCGAGAGGGACCCCAATCTACCCCAAGAGCGTTCCCGATGTACTCCAAAAGAGTCCCTAATCTACCCCGAGAGGGACCCCAATCTACCCCGAGAGGGACCCCAATCTACCCCAAGAGCGTTCCCGATGTACTCCAAAAGAGTTCCCAATCTACCCCGAGAGGGACCCCAATCTACCCCGAGAGGGACCCCAATCTACCCCGAGAGGGACCCCAATCTACCCCAAGAGTGTTCCCGATGTACTCCAAAAGAGTCCCCAATCTACCCCGAGAGGGACCCCAATCTACCCCGAGAGGGACGCCAATCTACCCAAAGAGCGTTCCCGATGTACTCCAAAAGAGTCCCCAATCTACCCCAAGAGGGACCCCAATCTACCCCGAGAGGGACCCCAATCTACCCTAAGAGAGTCCCTAATCTACCCCAAGAGCGTTCCCGATCTACTCCAAAAGAGTCCCCAATCTACCCCGAGAGGGACCCCAATCTACCCCAAGAGCGTTCCCGATCTACTCCAATAGAGTCCCCAATCTATTCCGAGAGGGACCCCAATCTACCCCGAGAGGGACCCCAATCTACCCCAAGAGCGTTCCCGATGTACTCCAAAAGAGTCCCCAATCTACCCCGAGAGGGACCCCAATCTACCCAAAGAGCGTTCCCGATGTACTCCAAAAGAGTCCCCAATCTACCCCAAGAGGGACCCCAATCTACCCCGAGAGGGACCCCAATCTACCCTAAGAGAGTCCCTAATCTACCCCAAGAGCGTTCACGATCTACTCCAAAAGAGTCCCCAATCTACCCCGAGAGGGACCCCAATCTACCCCAAGAGCGTTCCCGATCTACTCCAATAGAGTCCCCAATCTACCCCGAGAGGGACCCCAATCTACCCCGAGAGGGACCCCAATCTACCCCAAGAGCGTTCCCGATGTACTCCAAAAGAGTCCCCAATCTACCCCGAGAGGGACCCCAATCTACCCCGAGAGGGACCCCAATCTACCCCAAGAGCGTTCCCGATGTACTCCAAAAGAGTCCCCAATCTACCCCGAGAGGGACCCCAATCTACCCCGAGAGGGACCCCAATCTACCCCAAGAGCGTTCCCGATGTACTCCAAAAGAGTCCCCAATCTACCCCGAGAGGGACCCCAATCTACCCCGAGAGGGACCCCAATCTACCCAAAGAGCGTTCCCGATGTACTCCAAAAGAGTCCCCAATCTACCCCAAGAGGGACCCCAATCTACCCTAAGAGAGTCCCTAATCTACCCCAAGAGCGTTCCCGATCTACTCCAAAAGAGTCCCCAATCTACCCCGAGAGGGACCCCAATCTACCCCAAGAGCGTTCCCGATCTACTCCAATAGAGTCCCCAATCTACCCCGAGAGGGACCCCAATCTACCCCGAGAGAGTCCCCAATCTACCATGAAAGATCCCCCAATCCTCTTTGAGATAGTCCTCAATGTAGCCCTAGAAAGTCCCCAGATTACCCCAAGAGGGTCCCCACTCTAACCCAAGAGGGACCCCAATAAAACCCAAGAGAGTCCCCAATCTACCCTGAGGGAGTCCCCAATCTACTCCAAGACAGCCCCCAGTCCACTCAAGAAGACAAACCCCTGCCAATCCCTCCACTGGTCTCCACTCAGTGTCCTCCACCCCTCTCTACCAATCCTCCACTGGTCTCCATTCAGTGTCCTCCACCCCTCTCTGCCAATCCCTCCACTGGTCTCCATTCAGTGTCCTCCACCCCTCTCTACCAATCCTCCACTGGTCTCCATTCAGTGTCCTCCACCCCTCTCTGCCAATCCCTCCACTGGTCTCCATTCAGTGTCCTCCACCCCTCTCTGCCAATCCTCCACTGGTCTCCATTCAGTGTCCTCCTCCCCTCTCTACCAATCCTCCACTGGTCTCCATTCAGTGTCCTCCACCCCTCTCTGCCAATCCCTCCACTGGCCTCCATTCAGTGTCCTCCACCCCTCTCTACCAATCCCTCCACTGGTCCCCATTCAGTGTCCCCCACACCTCTCTGCCAATCCCTCCACTGGTCTCCATTCAGTGTACTCCACCCCTCTCTGCCAGTCCCTCCACTGGCCTCCATTCAGTGTCCTCCACCCCTCTCTACCAATCCCTCCACTGGTCTCCATTCAGTGTCCCCCACCCCTCTCTACCAATCCCTCCACTGGTCTCCATTCAGTGTCCTCCACCCCTCTGTACCAATCCTCCACTGGTCTCCATTCAGTGTCCCCCCACCCCTCTCTGCCAATCCCTCCACTGGTCTCCATTCAGTGTCCTCCTCCCCTCTCTACCAATCCCTCCACTGGACTCCATTCAGTGTCCTCCACCCCTCTCTACCAATCCCTCCACTGGTCTCCATTCAGTGTCATCCACCCCTCTGTACCAATCCTCCACTGGTCTCCATTCAGTGTCCTCCACCCCTCTCTGCCAATCCCTCCACTGGTCTCCACTCAGTGTCCTCCACCCCTCTCTACCAATCCTCCACTGGTCTCCATTCAGTGTCCTCCACCCCTCTCTACCAATCCTCCACTGGTCTCCATTCAGTGTCCTCCACCCCTCTCTACCAATCCCTCCACTGGCCTCCATTCAGTGTCCTCCACCCCTCTCTACCAATCCTCCACTGGTCTCCATTCAGTATCCTCCACCCCTCTCCGCCAATCCCTCCACTGGCCTCCATTCATTGTCCTCCACCCCTCTCTGCCAGTCCCTCCACTGGTTTCCATTCAGTGTGCTCCACCCCTCTCTGCCAATCCCTCCACTGCCCTCCATTCAGTGTCCTCCACCTCTCTCTGCCAATCCTTCCACTGACCTCCACTCAGCATCCTCCACCCCTCTCTGCCAATCCCCCCACTGGCCTCCATTCAGTGTCCTCCACCCCTCTCTGCTAATCCCTCCACTGGTCTCCATTCAGTGTCCTCCACCCCTCTCTGCCAATCCCTCCACTGACCTCCATTCAGTGTACTCCACCCCTCTCTGCCAATCCCTCCACTGCCCTCTATTCAGTATCCTCCACCTCTCTCTGCCAATCCTTCCACTGACCTCCACTTAGTGTCCTCCACCCCTCTCTGCCAATCCCTCCACTGACCTCCATTCAGTGTCCTCCACCCCTCTGCCAATCCCTCCACTGCCCTCTATTCAGTGTCCTCCACCTCTCTCTGCCAATCCCTCCACTGATCTCCATTCAGTGTCCTCCACCCCTCTCTGCCAATCCCTCCACTGGTCTCCATTCAGTGTCCTCCACCCCTCTCTACCAATCCCCCCACTGTCCTCCATTCAGTGTCCTCCACCCCTCTCTACTAATCCTTCCACTGACCTCCATTCAGTGTCCTCCACCCCTCTCTACCAATCTCTCCACTGGCCTTCATTCAGTGTCCTCCTCCCCTCTCTACCAATCCTTCCACTGCCCACCATTCAGTGTCCTCCACCCCTCTCTACCAATCCCTCCACTGACCTCCACTCAGTGTCCTCCACCCCTCTCTACCAATCCCTCCACTGGTCTCCATTCAGTGTCCTCCACCCCTCTCTACCATTCACTCCACTGGTCTCCATTCAGTGTCCTCCACCCCTCTCTACCAATCCCTCCACTGACCTCCACTCAGTGTCCTCCACCCCTCTCTGCCAATCCCTCCACTGGCCTCCATTCAGTGTCCTCCACCCCTCTCTGCCAATCCCTCCACTGGTCTCCATTCAGTGTCCTCCACTCCTCTCTACTAATCCCTCCACTGCCCTCCATTCAGTGTCCTCCACCCCTCTCTACCAATCCCTCCACTGACCTCCACTCAGTGTCCTCCGCCCCTCTCTACCAATCCCTCCACTGTTCTTAATTCAGTGTCCTCCACCCCTCATTGCCAATCCCTCCACTGACCTTCATTAAGTGTCCTCCACCCCTCTCTGCCAATCCCTCCACTGGTCTCCATTCAGTGTCCTCCACCCCTCTCTGCCAGTCCCTCCACTGGTCTCCATTCAGTGTCCTCCACCCCTCTCTGCCAATCCCACCACTGACCTTCACTCAGTGTCCTCCGCCCCTCTCTGCCAATCCCACCACTGGTCTCCATTCAGTGTCCTCCACCCCTCTCTACCAATCCCACCACTGACTTCCATTCAGTGTCTTCCACCCCTCTCTGCCAATCCCTCCACTGGTCTCCTTTCAGTGTCCTCCACCCCTCTCTGCCAATCCTTCCACTGACCTCCACTCAGTGTCCTCCGCCTCTCTCTGCCAATCCTTCCACTGACCTCCACTCAGTGTCCTCCACCCCTCTCTTCCAATCCCTCCACTGACCTCCGTGTCCTCCACCCCCCTCTACCAATCCCTCCACTGGTCTCCACTCAGTGTCCTCCACCCCTCTCTACCAATCCCTCCACTGGTCTCCATTCAGTCTCCTCCACCCCTCTCTGCCAATCCCTCCACTGCCCTCCATTCAGTGTCTTCCACCCCTCTCTACCAATACCTCCACTGACCTCCATTCAGTGTCCTCCACCCTCTCTGCCAATCCCTCCACTGGTCTCCTTTCAGTGTCCTCCACCCCTCTCTGCCAATCCCTCCACTGTCCTCCATTCAGTGTCCTCCACCCCTCTCTACCAATCCCTCCACTGACCTCCATTCAGTGTCCTCCACCCCTCTCTACCAATCCCTCCACTGTCCTCCATTCTGTGTCCTCCACCCCTCTCTACCAATCCCTCCACTGACCTCCATTCAGTGTCCTCCACCCCTCTCTACCAATCCCTCCACTGACCTCCATTCAGTGTCCTCCACCCTCTCTGCCAATCCCTCCACTGGTCTCCTTTCAGTGTCCTCCACCCCTCTCTGCCAATCCCTCCACTGTCCTCCATTCAGTGTCCTCCACCCCTCTCTACCAATCCCTCCACTGGTCTCCATTCAGTGTCCTCCTCCCCTCTCTACCAATCCCTCCACTGACCTCCATTCAGTGTCCTCCACCCCACTCTGCCAATCCCTCCACTGACCTCCATTCAGTGTCCTCCACCCCTCTCTACCAATCCCTCCACTGGTCTCCATTCAGTGTCCTCCACCCCTCTCTACCAATCCCTCCCACTGTCCTCCATTCAGTGTCCTCCACCCCTCTCTACTAATCTTTCCACTGACCTCCATTCAGTGTTCTCCACCCCTCTCTACCAATCCCTCCACTGGTCTCCCTTCAGTGTCCTCCACCCCTCTCTGCCAATTCCTCCACTGATCTCCATTCAGTGTCCTCCACCCCTCTCTGCCAATCCCACCACTGGTCTCCACTCAGTGTCCTCCACACCTCTCTACCAATCCCTCCACTGGCCTCCATTCAGTGTCCTCCACCCCTCTCTGCCAATCCCACCACTGGTCTCCACTCAGTGTCCTCCACCCCTCTCTGCCAATTCCTCCACTGACCTCCATTCAGTGTCCTCCTCCCCTCTCTGCCAATCCCTCCACTGGTCTCCATTCAGTGTCCTCCACCCCTCTCTACCAATCCCTCCACTGGTCTCCATTCAGTGTTCTCCACCCCTCTCTACCAATCCCTCCACTGGTCTCCATTCAGTGTCCTCCACCCCTCTCTACCAATCCCTCCACTGGTCTCCATTCAGTGTCCTCCACCCCTCTCTACCAATCCCTCCACTGGTCTCCATTCAGTGTCCTCCACCCCTCTCTACCAATCCCTCCACTGGTCTCCATTCAGTGTCCTCCACCCCTCTCTACCAATCCTTCCACTGGTCTCCATTCAGTGTCCTCCACCCCTCTCTACCAATCCCTCCACTGGCCTCCATTCAGTGTCCTCCACCCCTCTCTGCCAATCCCTCCACTGACCTCCATTCAGTGTCCTCCACCCCTCTCTACCAATCCCTCCACTGGCCTCCATTCAGTGTCCTTCACCCCTCTCTACCAATCCCTCCACTGGTCTCCATTCAGTGTCCTCCACCCCTCTTTACCAATCCCTCCACTGGTCTCCATTCAGTGTCCTCCACCCCTCTCTACCAATCCCTCCACTGACCTCCATTCAGTGTCCTCCACCCCTCTCTACCAATCCCTCCACTGGTCTCCATTCAGTGTCCTCCACCCCTCTCTACCAATCCTCCACTGGTCTCCATTCAGTGTCCTCCACCCCTCTCTACCAATCCTCCACTGGTCTCCATTCAGTGTCCTCCACACCTCTCTACCAATCCCTCCACTGGCCTCCATTCAGTGTCCTCCACCCCTCTCTACCAATCCCCCCACTGGTCTCCATTCAGTGTCCTCCACCTCTCTCTACCAATCCTTCCACTGCCCTACTTTTGCCATCAGCTCATCCCCCGCAGTTCTATCACTCCCCCTCCCTATTAGATTGTCAGCTCCTATGACCAGGGCCCTCCTATGCCTCTTGTATTGTACAGCTCCATGCAGACTTCTGTCTCTATATAAACCCCGGATAATAATAATTTATATCCAATGAGGTGACATTTCCTGATCCTCGTGTCGGTACAACAGACGCCTCTCTATATAAATGTCCAGCGTGAGGAACATTCCGGAAGGTGGCGGCTGTGCGCCTTTGTTTAGAGGTGATCCCCCCCCCCTCCCGACTTCCATAGAGAAAGGCAGGAAATGGGAAATTGGTGCCACGGGATGGAGAAACTTCAAATGTTCAAATTCCACATTCACTCCATATAACTGTCAGAGCGCGGAGAGCAGCCAGTGACTCGGGGGGCCCATGTGGCTCGGGGGCACGTGTGGCTCGGGGGGCCCATGTGGCTCGGGGGGCCCATGTGGCTCGGGGGGCAAATGTGGCTAGGTCTCTAAGGAGGAGTTTCAATACAAAAACATAAGGAGGACCTGCTGTCACCAGATGTATATTTTCATGCTAATGCTGAGTAGTGTATCAGTGTCCCCCTTCCAGGTGCAGAGATCACCCCCCACCCCCGACAATGCCTTCATCTGATCTCCTATTCAGAAGAACAGCACCATCTCTATTCTGGCATCATCCGGGGTCACCATCTACTTCCTGGACTGAGATGCCGGCTCAGAGATGAGTCATGTAAATCCTAGTGCCTGTGCAGTTCTTGGCTGACACAAAGTTACAATGTACAGTCTGATCACTGGGGGAGGGGAGACTGAGAAAATGCCTCCTCCTCCTTCTACAAAGTTACAATTTACAGTCTGATAACTGGGGGAGGGGAGACTGAGAAAATGCCTCCTCCTCCTCCTTCTACAAAGTTACAATGTACAGTCTGATCACTGGGGGAGGGGAGACTGAGGAAATGACTCCTCCTCCTTCTACAAAGTTACAATGTACAGTCTGATCACTGGGGGAGGGGAGACTGAGGAAATTGCCTCCTCCTGCCTGCAGCAGACTGATGACATCATCCCAGCCTAGGCAAAGTCACTTGAGGTCAAGGAATGGCTCTTTAATAATAGTAGGCGGAGCTCCTCTGAGAACAATGCTGTATATTGGGGGCACGTCCGGGATTTATTATAGAATTGTAAAGTGATGACCGGTCCGCCATACACGGGCAGATATTCCTCCAAGAAGGGAGAAGGGGGGTCCGCACATAATCTGAACGAGCGTCTTTTGCGATCGTCTCCTGACATTGGCACGCTGATTGGCCAGCTGGTGGGTCTCGGCCAATCAGCACCCAGAATGGACAATGAACGACGCCGTCAGGTGATTGGACGGATACGGGGCGGTAATTGGCTGTATATTGCTTCTAATAGTGTTAGTGGGAATTTCTGCGCTGGAAGCTTAGCGAACGATGTGACCCGATAAACCGCCAGCACAGCGAGCTAAACTCCCATAAGCAGATTACACGTGCGCGCCGCCCCTCCCCCGACAACGTGACGCCTTTCACAGCAATAATCAACAGTTCACACCGAGTACCTTCATAGGGAGATCCTGCACATGGCCCAGAGATTAGACCCCGCCCACCCCAACGCCAAACCGTGCCACCGCCGGCGTGTGCGTCATTAAAGCGGAGTTCCCCCTCCAAAAATGAAACTTCCGCTTTCGGAGCCCTCCCCCACCCGTGTCACATTTGGCACCTTTCAGGGGGAGGGGGGAGCAGATACCTGTCTAATACAGGAATTTACACCCAATTCCGGGCATAGATCACTGCGGTAACCTACGCCACGTCCGGCGCCTACTCCCCCCCCCCCCCCCGCTGTCTTCTGGGAGACACACGGGTCCCAGAAGACAGCAGGGACCAGTGGGATCGCGCAGCGTGACTCGCGCATGCGCAGTAGGGAACCAGGAAGTGAAGCCGTGCGGCTTCCCTTCCTGATTCCCTTACCAAAGATGGCGGCGCCTCCACCCGAGAGCCGAGGGACAGATCGGCTTCCGGACCCGACATCGCGGGCGCCCTGGACAGGTAAGTGTCCCTGTATTAAAAGTCAGCAGCTGCAGAATCTGTAGCTGCTGAATTTTATTTTTATTTCGCTTTAAAGAACTTCATTTCAAAGAGGACCTGTCATAAGAGATATGTGTGTGTTTGCCCGGCGCTCATTGCCTGGCTGTGACTGCCTATCTTTTAAAAAAGAGAAAAAAGCCAACTGCCTGGCTTCACCTCTCCAGACTGCCCGGGAACAAGCATGCAGCCAGTGAAGTCAGACTAAAAAAAAAAAAAAAAGAATTCAGTACATTTGATTCAGGTCAGAAGGTGCTGAAGCCACAGAGTTAGCATACCAGCCAGGCAACCGGCATTGCCAGAAGGTGGTGTGTTAGGGTGTAAAAGCCGCAAATACTAGAAAAGGGTGAGCGAGCGTTATAGAGACGAGTATAATAAAGACATAATATATATATATATATATATATATATATATATATATATATAGACTCGTGCTCATAAGTTTACATACCCTGGGGCAGAATTTATGATTTCCTGGCCATTTTTCAGAGAATATGAATGAGAACACAAAATATTGACACTTTGGGCCCAATTCGGACATTTTCACTTAGGGGTGTACTGACTTTTGTTGCCAGCGGTTTAGACATTAATGGCTGTGTGTTGAGGTGTTTTGAGGGGAGAGGAAATTTACACCGTTATACAAGCTGTACACTCCTCCCCCCTGTGTACACTCCTCCCCCCCTGTGTACACTCCTCCCCCCCTGTGTACACTCCTCCCCCCCTGTATACACTCACTACTTTACATTGTAGCCAAGTGTCATTTCTTTGGCTATGTCTCAGAGAATATAAATAACACAAAAACTTTTCTGTCTCTCATGGTCAGTGATTGGCTGAAGCCATTTATTATCAATCAGCTGTGTTTACTCTTTTTATATCATAATCACAACCAGGGCCGCCATCAGGAATGTTGGGGCCCCTTACACAGCTTCAGGCATGGGCCCCCTGGAGCAGAGGAGAACCAGGGGGGGGGGGGTGCTGCCGCTGCAAATTGAGAAGCGGGGGGGGGGGTGCCATGAATTGAGAAGCGGGGGGTGCTGCCGCCGCAAATTGTTGGGGTCGGGCGGGGGGTTGCCATCTGGGCCCTTGGGGACCTCTGGGCCCCTTACAAAAAATAAAAAATAAAATAAAAAAATAAAAAAAGGCGGGTTGCCATCCGGGCCCCTGGGGACCTCTGGGCTTCTGGGCCCCTTACAAAAAAAAATGTTAATTAAAAAAAAAAAAAAAGGGGGGTTGGCATCTGGGCCCCTGGGGACATCCGGGCCTCTGGGGACCTCTGGGCCCCTTACAAAAATAAATAAATAAATAAATAAAAAAAGAATAAAAACAAAAGGAAATAAAAAAAATAAAATAAATTTTAATTAAAAAAAATAATAATTTTATATATATAAAAAAAAGGGGGGGGTTGCCATCCGGGCCCCTGGGGACCTCCGGGCCCCTTACAGGTGTACTGCCTGTGCCCCCCTGATGGCGGCCCTGATCACAACAGAAACTCCCCAAATGACCCTGATCAAAAGTTTACATACCCCGGTGATTTTGGCCCTGATAACATGCACACAAGGTGACACAAAGGGGTTTGAATGGCTATTAAAGGTAAACATCTCTGCCCGCATTCTCCACCAAAAAGAAAAAGAAAAGGTCACCATCCTCAGCTGTGATCTGTTTCCTTGTAATTAGTGTGTGTGTATAAAAGGTCAATGAGTTTCTGGACTCCTGACAGACCCTTGCATCTTTCATCCAGTGCTGCACTGACGTTTCTGGATTCTGAGTCATGGGGAAAGCAAAAGAATTGTCGAAGGATCAGCGGGAAAAGGTAGTTGAACTGTATGAAACAGGAAAGGGATATAAAAAGATATCCGAGGAATTGAGAAGGCCAATCAGCAGTGTTCAAACTCTAATCAAGACGTGGAAAATGAGGGGTTCTGGTGACACCAAACCACGGGCAGGAAGACCAACTAAAATTTCAGCCACAACTGCCAGGAAAATTGTTCGGGATGCAAAGAAAAACCCACAAATAACTTCAGGTGAAATACAGGACTAGATGAAAACATCTGGTGTGGCTGTACAAGATGCACAATAAGGGGACACTTGAAGAAAGTTGGGCTGCATGGTCGAGTCGCCAGAAGAAAGTCACAAAGTATCCGCTTACAATTCACCAAACAGCACAGAGACCAGACCCAAACCTTCTGCCACAAAGTCATTTGGAGAGATGAGAACAAAATTCAGCTTTTTGGCCACAACCATAAACTCTACGGAGAGGAGACAACAAGGCCTATGATGAAAGGTCCACCATCCCTACTGTGAAACACGGCGGTGGGTCACTGATGATTTGGGGATGTGTGAGCTATAAAGACACAGGAAATTTGGTCACAATTGATGGGAAGATGAATGCAGAATGTTATCAAAGAATACTGGAGGAACATTTCATTCATCGGCCAGGAAGCTGCGCATGGGACGGACATTCCAACATGACAAGGACCCAAAACACAAGGCCAAGTCCACCTGTCATTGGCTACAGCAGAATAAAGTGAAGGTTCTGGATTGGCCGTCTCAGTCTCCTGACCTCAATATCATTGAGCCCTCTGGGGAGATCTCATACGTGCCGTTCATGTGAGACAGACCGAGAATTTCCAGGAACTGGAAGAGGAATGAATGGGGAGCTTTACCATCTGAGAAGATCCACAAATACCACAAAACACTTCAAGCCGCCATTGATGGTAAAGGGGGCAATACACGGTATTAAGGACTGGGGTATGTAAACTTTTGATCGGGGTCATTTGGGGAGTTTCTGTTGTCATTATGATATAAAAAGAGTAAACACAGGTGATTGATAATAAATGGCTTCAGCCAATCACTGACCATGAGTGACAGAAAAGATTTTGTGTTCTCATTCATATTCTCTGAAAAATGGCCAAGAAAACATAAATTCTGCCAGGGTATGTAAACTTATGAGCACAAATGTATATATATATATACTGTATATATTTCTCCTACAGGATCCCTGTTTATTTGCTAATTCCCTCCAGCGTTCTCTGGAATTGGTACATTGTATCTCTTGTTACAAGGACATATGTATTTCCTATGCTCCTCGGCTCCACCTAGTGGCCATAGTAAAGCCATATTCATTCTGAATGGATTAGTCTGTTTTGTACACTCCAGTTTATCGTTCTTCTCCCCTTTCTGTCCCTTTAAAAAGTTTTCAATGCCCAGGGGGTGGGAAGAATCGGCAATCCTCGGATCACTAGGATTGGCTATGGCAGCGGTCACATGATCAGGAGCTGATCCTCCAGACTAGGGATGCACCGATAGCGGCTATCAGTGCCGATACTAAGCACTTGTGTTCCTGAAAATGGTCCAATACCTGAAGCTTCGATTACATTGGTGCGTCTCCAAAGTCACATGATTTCCAGCGCAACTTTGGAGTGCGACTCTGATATGACTTTTGGTGCGATTTTGATCCGAATTTACATTCTATGGATCAAAGTTGCACCCAAGTAGTCCCGGCACCTTTTCATAGTTGGTGCGACTTTAACCTCTTCCCGACCACGCTATGGCCGAATAACGGCTACAACATCATCTCACATTTCCAATAGGGCGTCTATGGACGTCCTCCCCTCATCACACTTACCGCGGCACCCATCGGGAGTGCTCTGTGATTGCTGTGTCCTTTGGAGCCAATCACAGCTGATCACAGATCGGGGTATAGAGCCAATCACAGCTGATCACAGATCGGGGTAAAGAGCCAATCACAGCTGATCACAGATCGGGGCAAAGAGCCAATCACAGCTGATCACAGATCGGGGCAAATAGCCAATCACAGCTGATCACAGATCGGAATAAAGAGCCAATCACAGCTGATCACAGATCGGGGTAAAGAGCCAATCACAGCTGATCACAGATCGGGGTATAGAGCCAATCACAGCTGATCACAGATCGGGGTAAAGAGCCAATCACAGCTGATCACAGATCGGGGCAAAGAGCCAATCACAGCTGATCACAGATCGGGGCAAAGAGCCAATAACAGCTGATCACAGATCGGGGCAAAGAGCCAATCACAGCTGATCACAGATCGGGGCAAAGAGCCAATCACAGCTGATCACAGATCAGGGCAAAGAGCCAATCACAGCTGATCACAGATCGGGATAAAGAGCCAATCACAGCTGATCACAGATCAGGGCAAAGAGCCAATCACAGCTGATCACAGATCGGAGTAAAGAGCCAATCACAGCTGATCACAGATCAGGGCAAAGAGCCAATCACAGCTGATCACAGATCGGGGTAAAGAGCCAATCACAGCTGATCACAGATCGGGGTAAAGAGCCAATCACAGCTGATCACAGATCGGGGCAAAGAGCCAATCACAGCTGATCACAGATCAGGGCAAAGAGCCAATCACAGCTGATCACAGATCGGGGCAAAGAGCCAATCACAGCTGATCACAGATCGGGGTAAAGAGCCAATCACAGCTGATCACCGATCGGGGCAAAGAGCTAATCACAGCTGATCACAGATCGGGGCAAAGAGCCAATCACAGCTGATCACAGATCAGGGTAAAGAGCCAATCACAGCTGATCACAGATCGGGGTAAAGAGCCAATCACAGCTGATCACAGATCGGGGCAAAGAGCCAATAACAGCTGATCACAGATCGGGGCAAAGAGCCAATCACAGCTGATCACAGATCGGGGTAAAGAGCCAATCACAGCTGATCACCGATCGGGGCAAAGAGCCAATAACAGCTGATCACCGATCGGGGCAAAGAGCTAATCACAGCTGATCACAGATCGGGGTAAAGAGCCAATCACAGCTGATCACAGATCGGGGTAAAGAGCCAATCACAGCTGATCACAGATCGGGGCAAAGAGCCAATAACAGCTGATCACAGATCGGGGTAAAGAGCCAATCACAGCTGATCACAGATCGGGCTAAAGAGCCAATCACAGCTGATCACAGATCGGGGCAAAGAGCCAATAACAGCTGATCACAGATCGGGGCAAAGAGCCAATCACAGCTGATCACAGATCGGGGCAAAGAGCCAATAACAGCTGATCACAGATCGGGGCAAAGAGCCAATCACAGCTGATCACAGATCGGGGCAAAGAGCCAATCACAGCTGATCACAGATCAGGGCAAAGAGCCAATCACAGCTGATCACAGATCGGGATAAAGAGCCAATCACAGCTGATCACAGATCAGGGCAAAGAGCCAATCACAGCTGATCACAGATCGGAGTAAAGAGCCAATCACAGCTGATCACAGATCAGGGCAAAGAGCCAATCACAGCTGATCACAGATCGGGGTAAAGAGCCAATCACAGCTGATCACAGATCGGGGCAAAGAGCCAATCACAGCTGATCACAGATCGGGGCAAAGAGCCAATCACAGCTGATCACAGATCGGGGCAAAGAGCCAATCACAGCTGATCACAGATCGGGGTAAAGAGCCAATCACAGCTGATCACAGATCGGGGCAAAGAGCCAATCACAGCTGATCACAGATCGGGGTAAAGAGCCAATCACAGCTGATCACAGATCAGGGCAAAGAGCCAATCACAGCTGATCACAGATCGGGGCAAAGAGCCAATCACAGCTGATCACAGATCGGGGCAAAGAGCCAATCACAGCTGATCACAGATCGGGGTAAAGAGCCAATCACAGCTGATCACAGATCGGGGCAAAGAGCCAATCACAGCTGATCACAGATCGGGGTAAAGAGCCAATCACAGCTGATCACAGATCAGGGCAAAGAGCCAATCACAGCTGATCACAGATCAGGGCAAAGAGCCAATCACAGCTGATCACAGATCGGGGCAAAGAGCCAATCACAGCTGATCACAGTGTAAACCGGATTAAATGGTTATCGGCATTCCTCTCCTCACACTGACAGAGGAGAGCAAGTAACTGGCAAATCCACACAGGGGAAATCTACACTGATAATCAGGGCAGCCCCAACAATGCTCACCAGTGCCGCCTGTCAGTTCTGCCTATACAGAGTGCAGTGTGACAGCGCAGGCCGTGTATTCTCTGTATACAGCGTGCAGTGTGACAGCGCAGGCCGTGTATTCTCTGTATACAGCGTGCAGTGTGACCGCGCAGGCCGTGTATTCTCTGTATACAGCATGCAGTGTGACAGCGCAGGCCGGGTATTCTCTGTATACAGCATGCAGTGTGACAGCGCAGGCCGGGTATTCTCTGTATACAGCATGCAGTGTGACAGCGCAGGCCGTGTATTCTCTGTATACAGCGTGCAGTGTGACCGCGCAGGCCGTGTATTCTCTGTATACAGCATGCAGTGTGACAGCGCAGGCCGTGTATTCTCTGTATACAGCATGCAGTGTGACAGCGCAGGCCGTGTATTCTCTGTATACAGCATGCAGTGTGACAGTGCAGGCCGTGTATTCTCTGTATACAGCATGCAGTGTGACAGCGCAGGCCGGGTATTCTCTGTATACAGCATGCAGTGTGACAGTGCAGGCCGTGTATTCTCTGTATACAGCATGCAGTGTGACAGCGCAGGCCGGGTATTCTCTGTATACAGCGTGCAGTGTGACAGCGCAGGCAGTGTGTTCTCTGTATACAGCATGCAGTGTGACAGCGCAGGCCGTGTATTCTCTGTATACAGCGTGCAGTGTGACAGCGCAGGCCGTGTATTCTCTATATACAGCGTGCAGTGTGACAGCGCAGGCCGTGTATTCTCTGTATACAGCGTGCAGTGTGACAGCGCAGGCCGTGTATTCTCTGTATACAGCATGCAGTGTGACAGCGCAGGCCGTGTATTCTCTGTATACAGCATGCAGTGTGACAGCGCAGGCCGTGTATTCTCTGTATACAGCGTGCAGTGTGACAGCGCAGGCCGGGTATTCTCTGTATACAGCGTGCAGTGTGACAGCGCAGGCCGGGTATTCTCTGTATACAGCGTGCAGTGTGACAGCGCAGGCCGTGTATTCTCTGTATACAGCGTGCAGTGTGACAGCGCAGGCCGTGTGTTCTCTGTATACAGCATGCAGTGTGACAGCGCAGGCCGTGTATTCTCTGTATACAGCATGCAGTGTGACAGCGCAGGCCGTGTATTCTCTGTATACAGCGTGCAGTGTGACAGCGCAGGCCGGGTATTCTCTGTATACAGCGTGCAGTGTGACAGCGCAGGCCGGGTATTCTCTGTATACAGCGTGCAGTGTGACAGCGCAGGCCGGGTATTCTCTGTATACAGCGTGCAGTGTGACAGCGCAGGCCGTGTATTCTCTGTATACAGCATGTAGTGTGACAGCGCAGGCTGTGTGTTCTCTGTATACAGCATGCAGTGTGACAGCGCAGGCCGGGTATTCTCTGTATACAGCATGCAGTGTGACAGCGCAGGCCGGGTATTCTCTGTATACAGCGTGCAGTGTGACAGCGCAGGCCGGGTATTCTCTGTATACAGCGTGCAGTGTGACAGCGCAGGCCATGTGTTCTCTGTATACAGCATGCAGTGTGACAGCGCAGGCCGTGTATTCTCTGTATACAGCGTGCAGTGTGACAGCGCAGGCCGGGTATTCTCTGTATACAGCATGCAGTGTGACAGCGCAGGCCGTGTATTCTCTGTATACAGCATGCAGTGTGACAGCGCAGGCCGTGTATTCTCTGTATACAGCATGCAGTGTGACAGCGCAGGCCGTGTATTCTCTGTATACAGCATGCAGTGTGACAGCGCAGGCCGGGTATTCTCTGTATACAGCATGCAGTGTGACAGCGCAGGCCGTGTGTTCTCTGTATACAGCGTGCAGTGTGACAGCGCAGGCCATGTGTTCTCTGTATACAGCATGCAGTGTGACAGCGCAGGCCGTGTATTCTCTGTATACAGCGTGCAGTGTGACAGCGCAGGCCGGGTATTCTCTGTATACAGCATGCAGTGTGACAGCGCAGGCCATGTGTTCTCTGTATACAGCGTGCAGTGTGACAGCGCAGGCCGTGTATTCTCTGTATACAGCATGCAGTGTGACAGCGCAGGCCGTGTATTCTCTGTATACAGCATGCAGTGTGACAGCGCAGGCCGGGTATTCTCTGTATACAGCGTGCAGTGTGACAGCGCAGGCCGTGTGTTCTCTGTATACAGCGTGCAGTGTGACAGCGCAGGCCATGTGTTCTCTGTATACAGCATGCAGTGTGACAGCGCAGGCCGTGTATTCTCTGTATACAGCGTGCAGTGTGACAGCGCAGGCCGGGTATTCTCTGTATACAGCGTGCAGTGTGACAGCGCAGGCCGGGTATTCTCTGTATATATTCTCTGTATCCTGAACCCCGATCTGTCATATGTGGGGTGCACAGCGATCTCTGTATACTGTCAGATATATGTGTGTGCACAAATACATGGGGGGGCAGACTGGGGTACAATCACCGGGGGGGGCAGACTGGGGTACAATTACCGGGGGGGCAGACTGGGGTACAATCACCAGGGGGGCAGACTGGGGTACAATCACCGGGGGGCAGACTGGGGTACAATCACCGGGGGGCAGACTGGGGTACAATCACCAGGGGGGCAGACTGGGGTACAATCACCGGGGGGCAGACTGGGGTACAATCACCGGGGGGCAGACTGGGGTACAATCACCGGGGGGCAGACTGGGGTACAATCACCGGGGGGGGCAGACTGGGGTACAATCACCGGGGGGGGCAGACTGGGGTACAATCACCGGGGGGGCAGACTGGGGTACAATCACCGGGGGCAGACTGGGGTACAATCACCGGGGGGGGCAGACTGGGGTACAATCACCGGGGGGGGCAGACTGGGGTACAATCACCGGGGGGGCAGACTGGGGTACAATCACCGGGGGGAGGGGGGGGAGGTGACTTCTGGAAACTTCCAATCGCTCTGCACAATAATCAATCAGTAAATATCGGGGGGATTGTTCAGGAACATCTGACCGCCATATACACTGAAAACAGAACCCAAGAGGGAAAAGTTCCCCCCAATGAACTACTTTAGCTGCATAGATTTCAGGTTCTGCACTTCTCTGCCCCCCTCCAGCTGAAGCCCCCCAGAGTATCACCCCTCCCCCTCCCTTTCCTCCATCATTACTTTTAGGTGGACTAAAAATTCCAAATCCATCCCGACAGATAAAACCCGATGTGATGGAATATACACAATACACCGGATATACACAATACACCGGATATACACAATACACCGGATATACACAATACACCGGATATACACAATACACCGAATATACACAATACACCGGATATACACAATACACCGGATATACACAATACACCGGATATACACAATACACCGAATATACACAATACACCGAATATACACAATACACCGGATATACACAATACACCGGATATACACAATACACCGGATATACACAATACACCGAATATACACAATACACCGGATATACACAATACACCGGATATACACAATACACCGGATATACACAATACACCGAATATACACAATACACCGGATATACACAATACACCGGATATACACAATACACCGGATATACACAATACACCGGATATACACAATACACCGAATATACACAATACACCGAATATACACAATACACCGGATATACACAATACACCGTATATACACAATACACCGAATATACACAATACACCGGATATACACAATACACCGGATATACACAATACACCGAATATACACAATACACCGGATATACACAATACACCGGATATACACAATACACCGAATATACACAATACACCGGATATACACAATACACCGGATATACACAATACACCGAATATACACAATACACCGAATATACACAATACACCGGATATACACAATACACCGGATATACACAATACACCGAATATACACAATACACCGGATATACACAATACACCGGATATACACAATACACCGGATATACACAATACACCGAATATACACAACACACTGAATATACACAATACACCGGATATACACAATACACCGAATATACACAACACACTGAATATACACAATACACCGAATATACACAATACACCGGATATACACAATACACTAGATATACACAACACACTGAATATACACAATACACCGAATATACACAATACACCGGATATACACAATACACCGGATATACACAATACACCGAATATACACAATACACCGGATATACACAATACACCGAATATACACAATACACCGAATATACACAATACACCGAATATACACAATACACCGAATATACACAATACACCGGATATACACAATACACCGGATATACACAATACACCGGATATACACAATACACCAAATATACACAATACACCGGATATACACAATACACCGGATATACACAATACACCGAATATACACAATACACCGGATATACACAATACACCGAATATACACAATACACCGAATATACACAATACACCGAATATACACAATACACCAAATATACACAATACACCGAATATACACAATACACCGAATATACACAATACACCGAATATACACAATACACCGAATATACACAATACACCGAATATACACAATACACCGAATATACACAATACACCGGATATACACAATACACCGAATATACACAATACACCGAATATACACAATACACCGGATATACACAATACACCGGATATACACAATACACCGAATATACACAATACACCAAATATACACAATACACCGGATATACACAATACACCGAATATACACAATACACCGAATATACACAATACACCGAATATACACAATACACCAAATATACACAATACACCGGATATACACAATACACCGAATATACACAATACACCGAATATACACAATACACCGAATATACACAATACACCGGATATACACAATACACCGGATATACACAATACACCGAATATACACAATACACCGGATATACACAATACACCGGATATACACAATACACCGGATATACACAATACACTGGATATACACAATACACCGAATATACACAATACACCGAATATACACAATACACCGGATATACACAATACACCGAATATACACAATACACCGAATATACACAATACACCGGATATACACAATACACCGGATATACACAATACACCGGATATACACAATACACCGAATATACACAATACACCGGATATACACAATACACCGGATATACACAATACACCAAATATACACAATACACCGAATATACACAATACACCGAATATACACAATACACCGGATATACACAATACACCAAATATACACAATACACCGAATATACACAATACACCAAATATACACAATACACCGGATATACACAATACACCGGATATACACAATACACCGGATATACACAATACACCGAATATACACAATACACCGGATATACACAATACACCGAATATACACAATACACCGGATATACACAATACACCGAATATACACAATACACCGAATATACACAATACACCGAATATACACAATACACCGGATATACACAATACACCGAATATACACAATACACCGAATATACACAATACACCGGATATACACAATACACCGAATATACACAATACACCGGATATACACAATACACCGAATATACACAATACACCGAATATACACAATACACCAAATATACACAATACACCGAATATACACAATACACCGGATATACACAATACACCGAATATACACAATACACCGGATATACACAATACACCGAATATACACAATACACCGGATATACACAATACACCGGATATACACAATACACCAAATATACACAATACACCGAATATACACAATACACCAAATATACACAATACACCGAATATACACAATACACCAAATATACACAATACACCGAATATACACAATACACCGAATATACACAATACACCGAATATACACAATACACCGGATATACACAATACACCGAATATACACAATACACCGAATATACACAATACACCGAATATACACAATACACCGGATATACACAATACACCAAATATACACAATACACCGGATATACACAATACACCGAATATACACAATACACCGAATATACACAATACACCGAATATACACAATACACCGAATATACACAATACACCGAATATACACAATACACCGGATATACACAATACACCAAATATACACAATACACCGAATATACACAATACACCGAATATACACAATACACCGGATATACACAATACACCGGATATACACAATACACCGGATATACACAATACACCGAATATACACAATACACCGAATATACACAATACACCGGATATACACAATACACCGGATATACACAATACACCGGATATACACAACACACCGGATATACACAACACACTGAATATACACAATACACCGGATATACACAATACACCGAATATACACAATACACCGGATATACACAATACACCGGATATACACAATACACCGGATATACACAACACACAGGATATACACAACACACCGAATATACACAATACACCGGATATACACAATACACCGGATATACACAATACACTGAATATACACAATACACCGGATATACACAATACACCGGATGTACACAATACACCGAATATACACAATACACCGGATATACACAATACACCGGATATACACAATACACCGGATATACACAACACACCGGATATACACAACACACTGAATATACACAATACACCGGATATACACAATACACCGAATATACACAATACACCGGATATACACAATACACCGGATATACACAATACACCGGATATACACAACACACCGGATATACACAACACACCGAATATACACAATACACCGGATATACACAATACACCGGATATACACAATACACCGGATATACACAATACACCGAATATACACAATACACCGAATATACACAATACACCGAATATACACAATACACCGGATATACACAATACACCGGATATACACAATACACCGGATATACACAATACACCGGATGTACACAATACACCGAATATACACAATACACCGGATGTACACAATACACCAAATATACACAATACACCGGATATACACAATACACCGGATATACACAATACACCGAATATACACAATACACCAAATATACACAATACACCGAATATACACAATACACCGGATATACACAACACACCGGATATACACAATACACCGAATATACACAATACACCGAATATACACAATACACCAAATATACACAATACACCGAATATACACAATACACCGGATATACACAATACACCGAATATACACAATACACTGAATATACACAATACACCGAATATACACAATACACCGGATATACACAATACACAGGATGTACACAATACACCGGATATACACAATACACCGGATATACACAATACACCGAATATACACAATACACCGGATGTACACAACACACCGGATATACACAATATACCAAATATACACAATACACCGGATATACACAATACACCGGATATACACAATACACCAAATATACACAATACACCGAATATACACAATACACCGAATATACACAATACACCAAATATACACAATACACCGGATATACACAATACACCGGATATACACAATACACCGGATATACACAATACACCGAATATACACAATACACCGAATATACACAATACACCGGATATACACAATACACCGAATATACACAATACACCGAATATACACAATACACCGGATATACACAACACATCGAATATACACAATACACCGAATATACACAATACACCGAATATACACAATACACCGGATATACACAATACACCGAATATACACAATACACCGAATATACACAATACACCGGATATACACAATACACTGGATATACACAACACATCGAATATACACAATACAGGACACACAGAGATATATAATATATACAGCACAGAGATAGATATACTGTATATATAATATATACACAGGACTCCTAGAGATATATATATATAATATATATACACACAGGACACACAGATATAAACATAAACACAATAACAGGAAATAAAGGATACAAAGTCGCAACATTCCGAGTTATTTATAGAATTCACAGAATTTCTAATAGAAGTTCTTGGAGATCCGACTCACCAGAACTCGTCTGTCCGTCTGTCCCGGTGAAATCCGCCTCTGTCCGGGGATTGTCCCACCGATAGAAGTTCTGGCGTCCCGTCTGGTCCGGTTCTGCCACCGTTTGGACTTTTGGTTCGTCCTCTATAAATAATAAACCAGCTTCTGATGGGGAATGGGTCTCAGTTCTGTTGGGTTCAGATGGGGAATGGGTCTCAGTTCTGTTGGGTTCTGATGAAGATTCAGTCTCAGTTATGTTGGGTTCTGATGGATATTCAGTCTCAGTTCTGTTGGGTTCTGATGGAGTATAGGTCTCAGTTCTTACTGGTTCTGATGGAGTATAGGTCTCACTTCTTACTGGTTCTGATGGGGAATGGGTCTCACTTCTTACTGGTTCTGATGGGGGATGGGTCTCACTTCTTACTGGTTCTGATGGGGAATGGGTCTCACTTCTTACTGGTTCTGATGGGGAATGGGTCTCACTTCTTACTGGTTCTGATGGGGAATGGGTCTCACTTCTTACTGGTTCTGATGGGGAATGGGTCTCAGTTCTGTTGGGTTTTGATGGATATTTTGTCTCAGTTCTGTTGGGTTCTGATGGAGTATAGGTCTCAGTTCTTACTGGTTCTGATGGAGTATAGGTCTCACTTCTTACTGGTTCTGATGGGGAATGGGTCTCACTTCTTACTGGTTCTGATGGGGGATGGGTCTCACTTCTTACTGGTTCTGATGGGGAATGGGTCTCACTTCTTACTGGTTCTGACGGGGAATGGGTCTCAGTTCTGTTGGGTTTTGATGGATATTTTATCTCAGTTCTGTTAGGTTCTGATTGATATTCAGTCTCGGTTCTGTTGGGTTCTGATTGATATTCAGTCTCGGTTCTGTTGGGTTCTGATGTAGAAAGGGCCCCAGTTCTTACTGGTTCTGATGGAGTTTGCATCTCAGTTCTGTTGGGTTCTGATAGGAAATGGGTCCCAGTCCTTACTGGTTCTGATGGAGATTCGGTGCCAGTTCTGTTGGGTTCGGGTGGGGAAGGTGTTTCGGTTCTCTCTGATATGAAGCCGCTGTCAGTCCGGTTCGGTTCGGATGGGGTTTCAGTCCGGTGGGGTCGGGATGGGCTGTCCGGCGGGGTCCCATCAGCCGGCAGTGCGGTCCCCGGCAGAGGTCGGTGATGGGCGGAGCGGGGCTCGGTGCTCGGTGCTCCGGGTCGGGTCCCCCCGGTGAGGAGGAGAAGGAGCAGCAGACGGGGATCGGGGAGGATCATCCCGGAGAGGAGAGAGAATGACACCGATCTCAGCCAGAGGGAGCACCGAGCACCGGGGGAGGGGACACACCTCCTCCCCGCACTGACATCATAGAGGATAACACCCCCCATCCATAATAATACCCCCCCCCGCACTGACATCATAGAGGATAACACCCCCCCCATCCATAATAATACCCCCCCCGCACTGACATCATAGAGGATAACACCCCCCATCCATAATAATACCCCCCCCCGCACTGACATCATAGAGGATAACACCCCCCATCCATAATAATACCCCCCCCCCCCCGCACTGACATCATAGAGGATAACACCCCCCCATCCATAATAATACCCCCCCCCCCGCACTGACATCATAGAGGATAACACCCCCCATCCATAATAATACCCCCCCCCGCACTGACATCATAGAGGATAACACCCCCCATCCATAATAATACCCCCCCCCCCCCGCACTGACATCATAGAGGATAACACCCCCCCATCCATAATAATACCCCCCCCCCCCGCACTGACATCATAGAGGATAACACCCCCCATCCATAATAATACCCCCCCCGCACTGACATCATAGAGGATAACACCCCCCCATCCATAATAATACCCCCCCCCGCACTGACATCATAGAGGATAACACCCCCCCAATCCATAATAATACCCCCCCCCACACTGACATCATAGAGGATAACACCCCCCATCCATAATAATACCCCCCCCCCCGCACTGACATAATAGAGGATAACACCCCCCCAATCCATAATAATACCCCCCCCCCCCGCACTGACATCATAGAGGACAACACCCCCCATCCATAATAATACCCCCCCCACACTGACATCATAGAGGATAACACCCCCCCCCCACTGACATCATAGAGGATAACACCCCCCCCGCACTGACATCATAGAGGATAACACCCCCCATCCATAATAATACCCCCCCCCCCCCCTACTGACATCATAGAGGATAACACCCCCCATCCATAATAATACCCCCCCCCCTACTGACATCATAGAGGATAACACCCCCCCCCAATCCATAATAATACCCCCCCCACTGACATCATAGAGGATAACACCCCCCATCCATAATAATACCCCCCCCCCCACTGACATCATAGAGGATAACACCCCCCATCCATAATAATACCCCCCCCACTGACATCATAGAGGATAACACCCCCCCCCCCTCCCCACTGACATCATAGAGGATAACACCCCCCCCCCGCACTGACATCATAGAGGATAACACCCCCCATCCATAATAATACCCCCCCCCACTGACATCATAGAGGATAACACCCCCCCCCCCGCACTGACATCATAGAGGAAAACACCCCCCATCCATAATAATACCCCCCCCCCCCACACTGACATCATAGAGGATAACACCCCCCATTCATAATAATACCCGCCCCCCACTGACATCATAGAGGATAACAACCCCCCCCCGCACTGACATCATAGAGGATAACACCCCCCATCCATAATAATACCCCCTCGCACTGACATCATAGAGGATAACACCCCCCATCCATAATAATACCCCCCCACGCTGACATCATAGAGGATAACACCCCCCCATCCATAATAATACCCCCCCACTGACATCATAGAGGATAACACCCCCCATCCATAATAATACCCCCCCCCACTGACATCATAGAGGATAACACCCCCCATCCATAATAATACCCCCCCTACTGACATCATAGAGGATAACACCCCCCCCCAATCCATAATAATACCCCCCCACTGACATCATAGAGGATAACACCCCCCATCCATAATAATACCCCCCCCCCCACTGACATCATAGAGGATAACACCCCCCATCCATAATAATACCCCCCCCTCCCACACTGACATCATAGAGGATAACACCCCCCATTCATAGCAATACCCCCCCCCCCCCACACACTGACATCATAGAGGATAACACCCCCCATCCATAATAATACCCCCCCACTGACATCATAGAGGATAACACCCCCCCCCCGCACTGACATCATAGAGGATAACACCCCCCATCCATAATAATACCCCCCCGCACTGACATCATAGAGGATAACACCCCCCATCCATAATAATACCCCCCCCACACTGACATCATAGAGGATAACACCCCCCCCATCCATAATAATACCCCCCCACTGACATCATAGAGGATAACACCCCCCATCCATAATAATAGCCCCCCTGCACTGACATCATAGAGGATAACACCCCCCATCCATAATAATACCCCCCCCGCACTGACATCATAGAAGATAACACCCCCCATCCATAATAATACCCCCCCCGCACTGACATCATAGAAGATAACACCCCCCATCCATAATAATACCCCCCCCCCTGCACTGACATCATAGAGGATAATACCCCCCATCCATAATAATACCCCCCCCACACTGACATCATAGAGGATAACACCCCCCATCCATAATAATACCCCCCCCCCACTGACATCATAGAGGATAACACCCCCCATCCATAATAATACCCCCCCCGCACTGACATCATAGAGGATAACACCCCCCATCCATAATAATACCCCCCACTGACATCATAGAGGATAACACCCCCCATCCATAATAATACCCCCCCCCGCACTGACATCATAGAGGATAACACCCCCCCATCCATAATAATACCCCCCCCACTGACATCATAGAGGATAACACCCCCCATCCATAATAATACCCCCCCCCGCACTGACATCATAGAGGATAACACCCCCCATCCATAATAATACCCCCCCCCCACTGACATCATAGAGGATAACACCCCCCATCCATAATAATACCCCCCCCCCCACTGACATCATAGAGGATAACACCCCCCATCCATAATAATACCCCCCCCACTGACATCATAGAGGATAACACCCCCCACTGACATCATAGAGGATAACACCCCCCATCCATAATAATACCCCCCCCCACTGACATCATAGAGGATAACACCCCCCATTCATAATAATACCCCCCCACTGACATCATAGAGGATAACACCCCCCATCCATAATAATACCCCCCCCCACTGACATCATAGAGGATAACACCCCCCATCCATAATAATACCCCCCCCCCCCACTGACATCATAGAGGATAACACCCCCCATCCATAATAATACCCCCCCCCCACTGACATCATAGAGGATAAGACCCCCCCAATCCATAATAATACCCCCCCCCCCACTGACATCATAGAGGATAACACCCCCCATCCATAATAATACCCCCCCACTGACATCATAGAAGATAACACCCCCCATCCATAATAATACCCCCCCCCCCCCTGACATCATAGAGGATAACACCCCCCATCTATAATAATACCCCCCACTGACATCATAGAGGATAACACCCCCCATCCATAATAATAACCCCCCCACTGACATCATAGAGGATAACACCCCCCATCCATAATAATACCCCCCCCCCACTGACATCATAGAGGATAACACCCCCCATCCATAATAATACCCCCCCCACTGACATCATATATAGGATAACACCCCCCCATTGACATCATAGAGGATAACACCCCCCCATCCATAGCAATATCCCCCAACCCCCGCACTGACATCATAGAGGATAACGCCCCCCATCCATAATAATACCCCCCCCTACTGACATCATATATAGGATAACACCCCCCCAATCCATAATAATACCCCCCCCGCACTGACATCATAGAGGATAACACCCCCCATCCATAATAATACCCCCCCCCCCACTGAGACATCATATAGGATAACACCCCCCCCCTGACATCATAGAGGATAACACCCCCCCACACCCAATCCATAATAATACCCCCCCCCCCGCGAACTGACATCATAGAGGATAACACCCCCCCAATCCATAATAATACCCCCCACTGACATCATAGAGGATAACACCCACCATTCATAATAATACCCCCCCCCCCCCCCACTGACATCATATAGGATAAACCCCCACTGATATCACAGAGAATAACCCCCCCACACTGACATCATACAGAATAACACCCCCCAATCCATAATAATACCCCCCACATTGACATCACACATGATACCCCCCCCCCACTGACATCATACACAATCACACCCCCATCTATACTAATACCCCGACCCCAAAACTGACATTACAATAAACCACCCCCCCAATCAATATTAATATTCCTCCAATACTGACATCACAGAGAATAAGAGAATAACCCCCCCACCACCATCTATACTAATACTACCCCGATATTGAAATCACAGAGAATAACCCCCCCCCACAATACTAATACCCCCTAATACTGACATCACAGAGAACAAACCCCCCCCCCCGTTTAATGACATTACAGAGAATTACTCCCTCCCCTATTTATACTAATACCCCCAATACTGACATCACAGGGAATAACCCCCCCCATACTGATATTAAAGAGATCAGCCCTCCCCCATACTAATACCCCCCTCAATATTAACATCTTCGGGAATCACCCCTCCCCCATCATAAACCAATACCCACCCCCCCAAAAAAAAAAAATGATATCACTGGGAATCCCACCTTCCCCCACCCCCATCTAGGTTAATACCTCCCCAAAGCTGACATTACAGGGTATCACCCCCTCCATCCATACTAATACCCCCCAATACAGATATCACAGGATAATAACCCCTCCCCCATCTTCACTAATACAGCTCCCCACCCAATGTTGGCATTACAGGGAATCACACCCCCTCCATACCAATAACCCCCCCCCCCAATACTGACATTTGTATTACAGGGAAAGAAACCCCTTTATCTATTCTATACCCCCCAATATCCATCCTAATACCCCTACCCCCATACTGACATCACATGTCTTCATCCCCCCCCAATATCCTTCCTAATACCCCCTCCTCGAACTGACTTTTTAGGGACAAACAAGGGGCATTTTTCCTACCACTGACCACCAATGAAGGGACGATCTTCCCCTCACTGACCACCAATGTAGGAAAGCATTCTTCTTTCCACTGAACCACGTTCTAAGGGCATTATTCCCACAACCTACCACCAAAGGGACAAACTTCTGGTCACTGACCACTGGCATACCTCCTCCAACTGACCACCAAACTAAGGGGAAATTCTTCCTCCAACTGACCACCAAACTAAGGGGGCATTCTTCCTCCCACTGACCACCAAACTAAGGGGGCATCCTTCCTCCCACTGACCACGAAACTAAGGGGGCATCCTTCCTCCCACTGACCACCAAACTAAGGGGGCATTCTTCCTCCCACTGACCACCAAACTAAGGGGGCATCCTTCCTCCCACTGACCACCAAACTAAGGGGGCATCCTTCCTCCCACTGACCACCAAACTAAGGGGGCATCCTTCCTCCCACTGACCACCAAACTAAGGGGGCATTCTTCCTCCCACTGACCACCAAACTAAGGGGGCATTCTTCCTCTCACTGACCACCAAACTAAGGGGGCATTCTTCCTCCCACTGACCACCAAACTAAGGGGGCATCCTTCCTCCCACTGACCACCAAACTAAGGGGGCATCCTTCCTCCCACTGACCACCAAACTAAGGGGGCATTCTTCCTCCCACTGACCATCAAACTAAGGGGGCATTCTTCCTCCCACTGACCACCAAACTAAGGGGGCATCCTTCTTCCCACTGACCACCAAACTAAGGGGGCATCCTTCCTCCCACTGACAACCAAACTAAGGGGGCATTCTTCCTCCCACTGACCACCAAACTAAGGGGGCATTCTTCCTCCCACTGACCACCAAACTAAGGGGGCATCCTTCCTTCCACTGACCACCAAACTAAGGGGGCATTCTTCCTCCCACTGACCACCAAACTAAGGGGGCATTCTTCCTCCCACTGACCACCAAACTAAGGGGGCATCCTTCTTCCCACTAACCACCAAACTAAGGGGGCATTCTTTCTCCCACTGACCACCAAACTAAGGGGGCATCCTTCCTCCCACTGACCACCAAACTAAGGGGGCATTCTTCCTCCCACTGACCACCAAACTAAGGGGGCATTCTTCCTCCCACTGACCACCAAACTAAGGGGGCATTCTTCCTCCCACTGACCACCAAACTAAGGGAGCATTCTTCCTCCCACTGACCACCAAACTAAGGGAGCATTCTTCCTCCCACTGACCACCAAACTAAGGGGGCATTCTTCCTCCCACTGACCACCAAACTAAGGGGGCATTGTTCCTTCCACTGACCGCCAAACTAAGGGGGCATTCTTTCTCCCACTGACCACCAAACTAAGGGGGCATCCTTCTTCCCACTGACCGCCAAACTAAGGGGGCATCCTTCCTCCCACTGACCACCAAACTAAGGGGGCATCCTTCCTTCCACTGACCACCAAACTAAGGGGGCATTCTTCCTCCCACGGGGGCATTCTTTCTCCCACTGACCACCAAACTAAGGGGGCATCCTTCCTCCCACTGACCACCAAACTAAGGGGGTATTCTTCCTTTCACTGACCGCCAAACTAAGGGAGCATCCTTCCTCCCACTGACCACCAAACTAAGGGGGCATCCTTCCTCCCACTGACCACCAAACTAAGGGGGCATTCTTCCTCCCACTGACCACCAAACTAAGGGGGCATTCTTCCTCCCAATGACCACCAAACTAAGGGGGCATTCTTCCTCCCACTGACCACCAAACTAAGGGGGCATCCTTCCTCCCACTGACCACCAAACTAAGGGGGCATTCTTCCTCCCACTGACCAACAAACTAAGGGGGCATCCTTCCTGCCACTGACCACCAAACTAAGGGGGCATTCTTCCTCCAACTGACCACCAAACTAAGGGGGCATCCTTCCTCCCACTGACCACCAAACTAAGGGGGCATTCTTCCTCCCACTGACCACCAAACTAAGGGGGCATCCTTCCTTCCACTGACCACCAAACTAAGGGGGCATTCTTCCTCCCACTGACCACCAAACTAAGGGGCATCCTTCCTTCCACTGACCACCAAACTAAGGGGGCATCCTTCCTCCCACTGACCACCAAACTAAGGGGGGCATCCTTCCTCCCATTGACCACCAAACTAAGGGGGAATCCTTCCTGCCACCGACCACCACACTAAGGGGGCATCCTTCCTTCCACTGACCACCAAACTAAGGGGGCATCCTTCCTTCCACTGACCACCAAACTAAGGGGGCATTCTTTCTCCCAATGACCACCAAACTAAGGGGGCATCCTTCCTCCCACTGACCACCAAACTAAGGGGTAATCCTTCCTCCCACTGACCACCAAACTAAGGGGGCATTCTTCCTTCCACTTACCACCAAACTAAGGGGGCATTCTTCTTCCCACTGACCACCAAACTAAGGGGGCATCCTTCCTTCCACTGACCACCAAACTAAGGGGGCATTCTTCCTCGCACTGACCACCAAACTAAGGGGGCATTCTTCCTCCCACTGACCACCAAACTAAGGGGGCATTCTTCCTCCCACTGACCGCCAAACTAAGGGGGCATTCTTTCTCCCACTGACCACCAAACTAAGGGGGCATCCTTCTTCCCACTGACCACCAAACTAAGAGGGCATTCTTCCTCCCACTGACCACCAAACTAAGGGGGCATCCTTCCTTCCACTGACCACCAAACTAAGGGGGCATTCTTCCTCCCACGGGGGCATTCTTTCTCCCACTGACCACCAAAATAAAGGGGCATCCTTCTTCCCACTGACCGCCAAACTAAGGGGGCATTCTTCCTCCCACTGACCGCCAAACTAAGGGGGCATTCTTCATCCCACTGACCACCAAACTAAGGGGGCATCCTTCCTCCCACTGACCACCAAACTAAGGGGGTATTCTTCCTTTCACTGACCGCCAAACTAAGGGAGCATCCTTCCTCCCACTGACCACCAAACTAAGGCGGCATCCTTCCTCCCACTGACCACCAAACTAAGGGGGCATCCTTCCTCCCACTGACCACCAAACTAAGGGGGCATTCTTCCTCCCACTGACCACCAAACTAAGGGGGCATTCTTCCTCCCACTGACCACCAAACTAAGGGGGCATTCTTCCTCCCACTGACCACCAAACTAAGGGGGCATCCTTCCTCCCACTGACCACCAAACTAAGGGGGCATTCTTCCTCCCACTGACCAACAAACTAAGGGGGCATTCTTCCTCCCACTGACCACCAAACTAAGGGGGCATTCTTCCTCCCACTGACCACCAAACTAAGGGGGCATCCTTCCTTCCACTGACCACCAAACTAAGGGGGCATTCTTCCTCCCACTGACCACCAAACTAAGGGGCATCCTTCCTTCCACTGACCACCAAACTAAGAGGGCATTCTTCCTCCCACTGACCACCAAACTAAGGGGGCATCCTTCCTCCCATTGACCACCAAACTAAGGGGGCATCCTTCCTGCCACGACCACCAAACTAAGGGGGCATCCTTCCTTCCACTGACCACCAAACTAAGGGGGCATCCTTCCTTCCACTGACCACCAAACTAAGGGGGCATTCTTTCTCCCAATGACCACCAAACTAAGGGGGCATCCTTCCTCCCACTGACCACCAAACTAAGGGGGAATCCTTCCTCCCACTGACCACCAAACTAAGGGGGCATCCTTCCTCCCACTGGCCACCAAACTAAGGGGGCATCCTTCCTTCCACTGACCACCAAACTAAGGGGGCATTCTTCCTCCCACTGACCACCAAACTAAGGGGGCATTCTTCTTCCCACTGACCACCAAACTAAGGGGGCATCCTTCCTTCCACTGACCACCAAACTAAGGGGGCATTCTTCCTCCCAATGACCACCAAACTAAGGGGGCATCCTTCCTCCCACTGACCACCAAACTAAGGGGGCATCTTTCCTTCCACTGACCACCAAACTAAGGGGGCATCCTTCCTCCCACTGACCACCAAACTAAGGGGGCATCCTTCGTCCCACTGACCACCAAACTAAGGGGGCATTCTTCCTCCCACTGACCACCAAACTAAGGGGCATCCTTCCTTCCACTGACCACCAAACTAAGGGGGCATTCTTCCTCCCACTGACCACCAAACTAAGGGGGCATTCTTCTTCCCACTGACCACCAAACTAAGGGGGCATCCTTCCTTCCACTGACCACCAAACTAAGGGGGCATTCTTCCTCCCACTGACCACCAAACTAAGGGGCATCCTTCTTTCCACTGACCACCAAACTAAGAGGGCATTCTTCCTCCCACTGACCACCAAACTAAGGGGGCATCCTTCCTCCCATTGACCACCAAACTAAGGGGGCATCCTTCCTGCCACGACCACCAAACTAAGGGGGCATCCTTCCTTCCACTGACCACCAAACTAAGGGGGCATCCTTCCTTCCACTGACCACCAAACTAAGGGGGCATTCTTTCTCCCAATGACCACCAAACTAAGGGGGCATCCTTCCTCCCACTGACCACCAAACTAAGGGGGAATCCTTCCTCCCACTGACCACCAAACTAAGGGGGCATCCTTCCTCCCACTGGCCACCAAACTAAGGGGGCATCCTTCCTTCCACTGACCACCAAACTAAGGGGGCATTCTTCCTCCCACTGACCACCAAACTAAGGGGGCATTCTTCTTCCCACTGACCACCAAACTAAGGGGGCATCCTTCCTTCCACTGACCACCAAACTAAGGGGGCATTCTTCCTCCCAATGACCACCAAACTAAGGGGGCATCCTTCCTCCCACTGACCACCAAACTAAGGGGGCATCTTTCCTTCCACTGACCACCAAACTAAGGGGGCATCCTTCCTCCCACTGACCACCAAACTAAGGGGGCATCCTTCCTCCCACTGACCACCAAACTAAGGGGGCATTCTTCCTCCCACTGACCACCAAACTAAGGGGGCATTCTTCCTCCCACTGACCACCAAATTAAGGGGGCATCCTTCCTCCAACTGACCACCAAACTAAGGGGGCATCCTTCCTCCCACTGACCACCAAACTAAGGGGGCATTCTTCCTCCCACTGACCACCAAACTAAGGTGGCATTCTTCCTCCCACTGACCGCCAAACTAAGGGAGCATCCTTCCTCCCACTGACCACCAAACTAAGGGGGCATCCTTCCTCCCACTGGCCACAAAACTAAAGGGGCATCCTTCCTCCCACTGACCACCAAACTAAGGGGGTCCTCTTCTTCCCTCTGACCACCAAACTAAGGGGGCATTCTTCCTCCCACTGACCACCAAACTAAGGGGGCATTCTTCCTCCCACTGACCACCAAACTAAGGGGGCATCCTTCCTCCCACTGACCACCAAACTAAGGGGGCATTGTTCCTCCCACTGACCAACAAACTAAGGGGGCATTCTTCCTCCCACTGACCACCAAACTAAGGGGGCATTCTTCCTCCCACTGACCACCAAACTAAGGGGGCATCCTTCCTTCCACTGACCACCAAACTAAGGGGGCATTCTTCCTCCCACTGACCACCAAACTAAGGGGGCATCCTTCCTTCCACTGACCACCAAACTAAGGGGGCATTCTTCCTCCCACTGACCACCAAACTAAGGGGGCATCCTTCCTCCCACTGACCACCAAACTAAGGGGGCATCCTTCCTCCCACCGACCACCAAACTAAGGGGGCATCCTTCCTTCCACTGACCACCAAACTAAGGGGGCATACTTCCTTCCACTGACCACCAAACTAAGGGGGCATTCTTTCTCCCAATGACCACCAAACTAAGGGGGCATCCTTCCTCCCACTGACCAACAAACTGAGGGGGAATCCTTCCTCCCACTGACCACCAAACTAAGGGGGCATCCTTCCTTTCACTGACCACCAAACTAAGGGGGCATTCTTCTTCCCACTGACCACCAAACTAAGGGGGCATCCTTCCTTCCACTGACCACCAAACTAAGGGGGCATCCTTCCTGCCACTGACCACCAAACCAAGGGGGGATCCTTCCTGCCACTGACCACCAAACTAAGGGGGCATCCTTCCTTCCACTGACCACCAAACTAAGGGGGCATCCTTCCTTCCACTGACCAACAAACTAAGGGGGCATTCTTCCTCCCACTGACCACCAAACTAAGGGGGCATCCTTCCTTCCACTGACCACCAAACTAAGGGGGCATTCTTCCTCCCAATGACCACCAAACTAAGGGGGCATCCTTCCTCCCACTGACCACCAAACTAAGGGGGCATCCTTCCTCCCACTGACCACCAAACTAAAGTGGCATCCTTCCTCCCACTGACCACCAAACTAAGGGGCATCCTTCCTCCCACTGACCACCAAACTAAGGGGGTATTCTTCCTCCCACTGACCACCAAACTAAGGGGGCATTCTTCCTCCCACTAACCACCAAACTAAGGGGGCATCCTTCCTCCAACTGACCACCAAACTAAGGGGGCATCCTTCCTCCCACTGACCACCAAACTAAGGGGGCATTCTTCCTCCCACTGACCACCAAACTAAGGGGGCATTCTTCCTCCCACTGACCGCCAAACTAAGGGAGCATCCTTCCTCCCACTGACCACCAAACTAAGGGGGCATCCTTCCTCCCACTGACCACAAAACTAAAGGGGCATCCTTCCTCCCACTGACCACCAAACTAAAGGGGTATTCTTCTTCCCACTGACCACCAAACTAAGGGGATATTCTTCCTCCCACTTACCACCAAACTAAGGGGGCATTCTTCCTCCCACTGACCACCAAACTAAGGGGGTATTCTTCCTCCCACTGACCACCAAACTAAGGGGGCATTCTTCCTCCCACTGACCACCAAACTAAGGGGGTATTCTTCCTTCCACTGACCACCAAACTAAGGGGGCATTCTTCCTCCCACTGACCACCAAACTAAGGGGGCATTCTTCCTCCCACTGACCAACAAACTAAGGGGGCATTCTTCCTCCCACTGACCACCAAACTAAGGGGGCATCCTTCCTGCCACCGACCACCAAACTAAGGGGGCATCCTTCCTTCCACTGACCACCAAACTAAGGGGGCATACTTCCTTCCACTGACCACCAAACTAAGGGGGCATTCTTTCTCCCACTGACCACCAAACTAAGGGGGCATCCTTCCTTCCACTGACCACCAAACTGAGGGGGCATTCTTCTTCCCACTGACCACCAAACTAAGGGGGCATCCTTTCTTCCACTGACCACCAAACTAAGGGGGCATCCTTCCTGCCACTGACCACCAAACTAAGGGGGCATCCTTCCTTCCACTGACCACCGAACTAAGGGGGCATCCTTCCTTCCACTGACCAACAAACTAAGGGGGCATTCTTCCTCCCACTGACCACCAAACTAAGGGGGCATCCTTCCTGCCACTGACCACCAAACCAAGGGGGCATCCTTCCTGCCACTGACCACCAAACTAAGGGGGCATCCTTCCTTCCACTGACCACCAAACTAAGGGGGCATCCTTCCTTCCACTGACCAACAAACTAAGGGGGCATTCTTCCTCCCACTGACCACCAAACTAAGGGGGCATCCTTCCTTCCACTGACCACCAAACTAAGGGGGCATTCTTCCTCCCAATGACCACCAAACTAAGGGGGCATCCTTCCTCCCACTGACCACCAAACTAAGGGGGCATCCTTCCTCCCACTGACCACCAAACTAAGGGGGCATCCTTCCTCCCACTGACCACCAAACTAAGGGGCATCCTTCCTCCCACTGACCACCAAACTAAGGGGGCATTCTTCCTCCCACTGACCACCAAACTAAGGGGGCATTCTTCCTCCCACTAACCACCAAACTAAGGGGGCATCCTTCCTCCAACTGACCACCAAACTAAGGGGGCATCCTTCCTCCCACTGACCACCAAACTAAGGGGGCATTCTTCCTCCCACTGACCACCAAACTAAGGGGGCATTCTTCCTCCCACTGACCGCCAAACTAAGGGAGCATCCTTCCTCCCACTGACCACCAAACTAAGGGGGCATCCTTCCTCCCACTGACCACAAAACTAAAGGGGCATCCTTCCTCCCACTGACCACCAAACTAAAGGGGTATTCTTCTTCCCACTGACCACCAAACTAAGGGGATATTCTTCCTCCCACTGACCACCAAACTAAGGGGGCATTCTTCCTCCCACTGACCACCAAACTAAGGGGGTATTCTTCCTCCCACTGACCACCAAACTAAGGGGGCATTCTTCCTCCCACTGACCACCAAACTAAGGGGGTATTCTTCCTATCACTGACCACCAAACTAAGGGGGCATTCTTCCTCCCACTGACCACCAAACTAAGGGGGCATTCTTCCTCCCACTGACCAACAAACTAAGGGGGCATTCTTCCTCCCACTGACCACCAAACTAAGGGGGCATCCTTCCTGCCACCGACCACCAAACTAAGGGGGCATCCTTCCTTCCACTGACCACCAAACTAAGGGGGCATACTTCCTTCCACTGACCACCAAACTAAGGGGGCATTCTTTCTCCCACTGACCACCAAAGTAAGGGGGCATCCTTCCTTCCACTGACCACCAAACTGAGGGGGCATTCTTCTTCCCACTGACCACCAAACTAAGGGGGCATCCTTTCTTCCACTGACCACCAAACTAAGGGGGCATCCTTCCTGCCACTGACCACCAAACTAAGGGGGCATCCTTCCTTCCACTGACCACCAAACTAAGGGGGCATCCTTCCTTCCACTGACCAACAAACTAAGGGGGCATTCTTCCTCCCACTGACCACCAAACTAAGGGGGCATCCTTCCTTCCACTGACCACCAAACTAAGGGGGCATTCTTCCTCCCAATAACCACCAAACTAAGGGGGTATTCTTCTTCCCACTGACCACCAAACTAAGGGGGCATTCTTCCTCCCACTGACCACCAAACTAAGGGGGCATTCTTCCAAACTAAGGGGGCATTCTTCCTCCCACTGACCACCAAACTAAGGGGGTATTCTTCCTCCCACTGACCACCAAACTAAGGGGGCATCCTTCCTCCCACTGACCACCAAACTAAGGGGGCATTCTTCCTCCCACTGACCACCAAACTAAGGGGGCATCCTTCCTTCCACTGACCACCAAACTAAGGGGGCATTCTTCCTCCCAATGACCACCAAACTAAGGGGGCATCCTTCCTTCCACTGACCACCAAACTAAGGGGGCATTCTTCCTCCCAATGACCACCAAACTAAGGGGGCATCCTTCCTCCCACTGACCACCAAACTAAGGGGGCATCCTTCCTCCCACTGACCACCAAACTAAGGGGGCATCCTTCCTCCCACTGACCACCAAACTAAGGGGCATCCTTCCTCCCACTGACCACCAAACTAAGGGGGCATTCTTCCTCCCACTGACCACCAAACTAAGGGGGCATTCTTCCTCCCACTGACCACCAAACTAAGGGGGCATCCTTCCTCCAACTGACCACCAAACTAAGGGGGCATCCTTCCTCTCACTGACCACCAAACTAAAGGGGCATTCTTCCTCCCACTGACCACCAAACTAAGGGGGCATTCTTCCTCCCACTGACCGCCAAACTAAGGGAGCATCCTTCCTCCCACTGACCACCAAACTAAGGGGGCATCCTTCCTCCCACTGACCACAAAACTAAAGGGGCATCCTTCCTCCCACTGACCACCAAACTAAGGGGGTATTCTTCTTCCCACTGACCACCAAACTAAGGGGGCATTCTTCCTCCCACTGACCACCAAACTAAGGGGGCATTCTTCCAAACTAAGGGGGCATTCTTCCTCCCACTGACCACCAAACTAAGGGGGTATTCTTCCTCCCACTGACCACCAAACTAAGGGGGCATCCTTCCTCCCACTGACCACCAAACTAAGGGGGCATTCTTCCTCCCACTGACCACCAAACTAAGGGGGCATTCTTCCTCCCACTGACCACCAAACTAAGGGGGCATTCTTCCTCCCACTGACCACCAAACTAAGGGGGCATTCTTCCTCCCACTGACCACCAAACTAAGGGGGCATTCTTCCTTCCCCTGACCACCAAACTAAGGGGCCATTCTTCTTCCCACTGACCACCAAACTAAGGGGGCATCCTTCCTTCCACTGACCACCAAACTAAGGGGGCATCCTTCCTGCCACTGACCACCAAACTAAGGGGGCATCCTTCCTTCCACTGACCACCAAACTAAGGGGGCATTCTTCCTCCCACTGACCATCAAACTAAGGGGGCATTCTTCCTCCCACTGACCACCAAACTAAGGGGGCATTCTTCCTCCCACTGACCACCAAACTAAGGGGGCATTCTTCCTCCCACTGACCACCAAACTAAGGGGGCATTCTTCCTCCCACTGACCACCAAACTAAAGGGGCATTCTTCTTCCCACTGACCACCAAACTAAGGGGGCATCCCCTTCCTCCCACTGACTACCAAAGTAAGGGGGCATCCTTCCTCCCACTGACCACAAAACTAAAGGGGCATTCTTCCTGAAACTGACCACAAAAGTAAGAGATATTTTTCTTCCTCTCACTGACCACCAATGTAAAGAAGCATTCATCCTTCCACCGAAAACAAATAAAAGGGGGCATTCTTCCTCCCACTCACCACCAAATTAAGAGGAACACCAATGTAAAAGGGGCATTCTTCCAATTGATCACCAATGTAGGGTAGCAGTTGTCTACCCACTGACCACTAATTTAAAGAATACAGTGGGGGGCGGGGGGGATAATGATCGTCTCCCCTGCAGATTGTGTAAGTTTTGCCCACTTACATAGAAATGAAGGGTCTATAATTTTTATCATAGGTGTATTTTTTATGATGGAGACAGAATATCAACCAAAATCCAGAAAAATCACACAATACAAATGTTATAAATGGAGTGAAATAAGTATTTGATCCCCTTAGTAGTTGGTGGGGAAACCGTTGTTGGGAAGCACAGAGGTCAGACGTTTCTTGTAGGTGGTGATCAGGTTTCCACACATCTCAGGAGGGATTTTGCTCCTCTCTTCTTTACAGATCTTCTCTAAATCCTGAAGGATTCTTGGCTGTCTCTTGGCAACTCGAAGTTTAAGCTCCCTCCATAAATTTTCTATAGGATTAAGGTCTGGAGACTGGCTAGGCCACTCGATGACCTTAAAGGAGTTGTAAACCCTTGAGGTTTGCATTCTAATGCCGCGTACACACGATCATTATTCACGGCGGTTTAAAAACCACCGTGAATAATGACATTTTAAACGAGGGAACAGCTTGTTCCCCACACACGGTCATTTTTCTCGTAATTTCCCTATGGGAAACACTGCCGCGGAAGAAATGTCAGGAAAAACGACGAGAAAAATTAGAACATGTTCTAATTTTTCTCATCGTGATTAATGCCGTTTTTCCCGTCGGGAAAAACGGCAAAAAGCCCACAGACGATCGTTTTTCTCGTCCAAAGGAAAAAATGTCATTTTTCCCGACGGGAAAAATGATCGTGTGTACGCGGCATAAGCAATAAGGTGAAAAACCTCCTGGGGTAAAGCTGCCCCCCAGAGCCCCCCTTTTACCTACCTGAACCTGGTCCTTCCAGCGGGTATCTCGGGTCATGATTGGATAGATTGATAGCAGCGCAGCCATTGGCTCCTGCTGCTGGCAATCAAATCCTATGACACGGGAGCCAGGGGGCGGGGTCGAGTTCTGCTGTCTGTGTCAATAGACGCAGAAGCAGGGAGTGCGCCCGCATGAGTGCACTGAGGAAGCAGCTCTCCAATGAGGCACTCGATGAGGAGGAGCCAGGAGCACTGCTGAGGGAACCCAGAAGAGGAGTTTCGGGGCCACTCTGTGCAAAACCAACTGCACAGAGGAGGTAAGTATGACATGTTTGTTATTTTAAAAGAAAAAAAACAGAAGCTTTACATATCCTTTAATGTGCTTCTTCTTGAGCCACTTCTTTGTTGCATTGGCGGTATGTTTTGGGTCATTGTCATGCTGGAAGACCCATCCATGACCCATCTTCAGTGTTCTGGATGAGGAAAGAAGGTTCTCCTCCAAGATCTTACAATACATGGCTCCGCCCATTGGCCCCTCAATGCGGCAAAGTCGGCCTGGACCTTTATCAGAGAAACACCCCAAAGCCTCATGTTTCCCCCTCCGTGTGACTGGAGGGATGGAGTTCTTAGGGTCATAGTCACCATTTTTCTTCCTCTAAACACGGCGAGTCGAGTTGATGCCAAAGAGCTGAATTTTGGTCTCATCTGACCACAGAACTTCCTCCCCCCGATCCTCCTCTGAATCATTTAGATGTTCATTGGCAAACTTCAGACGGGCTGTACCTGTGTCTTCTTCAGGAGGGGACCTTGCGGGGGCTGCAGGATTTCAGTCCATGGCGATGTATTGTGTCACCAATGGTGTGTTTGGTGACTGTGGTCCCAACTGCCTTGAGATCCTTCACAAGCTCCTCCCATGTAGTTCTGGGCGGACCCCTCACTTTTCTCATGACCATCCTCACTCAGCCTGCTCTCCTCCAATGATCAGACTTATCCTGACACCCCCCCCCCCCCCTGCACAGCCATTCACTGGGAAGACCAGTGTACTGTGGTTTATCCACCCCCACCTCTCTATGCAGCTGAGAACAGAGGTGATGTGATCCGCTTTAAAAAAAAAAGGTATTTATAAAGTTTTTTTTTATATCAATACACAAATGTTTAGCCTTACATTTCTATTTTCAACTTAATGGGTTGTTTTACATGGTAAAGGGTCACATAGACTTAAAAGAGCCCTTTCACACTTTAGCGGCTTTTTACCGTAGTTTTTGCGGCGCTTTTTGACCAATATCGGTGCGCTTTTAACCCTCACTAGCGGCCGAAAAAGGATTAAAACCGCCCGCAAAGCTCAGCTGCAGCGGCGTTTTGCCGGCGGTTCGGCGGCGCTGCCCATTGATTTTAATGAGCAGGGGCGCTTTAGGAGCGGTGAGTTCACCGCTCCTAATGCGCTCCAAAGAAGCTGCTTCCAGGACTTTTTCTGACGCCCTGCCAGCCCACCGCTCCAGTGTGAAAGCCCTCAGGGCTTTCACACTGGAGTGAATGGAGCAGCTGTTTCAGGGCGCTTTGCATGCGCCATTTTTAACGCTATAGCGCCTGCAAAGCGCCTCAGTGTGAAAGGGGTCTTAGGGGACATTCTTACCACCAGGGACCACCAATATGAGGACACATTTTTTTCCACTGACCACCAATTTAAGGGACATTCTTCTCACTGATCACCAATGTAAGGAACATTCTTCCCACTGATCACCAATGTAAGGAACATTCTTCTCACTGATCACCAATGTAAGGAACATTCTTCCCACTGATCACCAATGTAAGGAACATTCTTCCCACTGATCACCAATGTAAGGAACATTCTTCTCACTGATCACCAATGTAAGGGACATTCTTCCCACTGATCACCAATGTAAGGAACATTCTTCCCACTGATCACCAATGTAAGGAACATTCTTCTCACTGATCACCAATGTAAGGAACATTCTTCTCACTGATCACCAATGTAAGGGACATTCTTCTCACTGATCACCAATGTAAGGGACATTCTTCCCACTGATCACCAATGTAAGGAACATTCTTCTCACTGATCACCAATGTAAGGGGCATTCTTCCCACTAACCACCAATGTAAGGAACATTCTTCTCACTGATCACCAATGTAAGGAACATTCTTCCCACTGATCACCAATGTAAGGAACATTCTTCTCACTGATCACCAATGTAAGGGACATTCTTCCCACTGATCACCAATGTAAGGGACATTCTTCCCACTGATCACCAATGTAAGGGACATTCTTCCCACTGATCACCAATGTAAGGGGCATTCTTCCCACTGATCACCAATGTAAGGGACATTCTTCCCACTAACCACCAATGTAAGGAACATTCTTCCCACTGATCACCAATGTAAGGGGCATTCTTCCCACTGATCACCAATGTAAGGAACATTCTTCTCACTGATCACCAATGTAAGGGACATTCTTCCCACTGATCACCAATGTAAGGGACATTCTTCCCACTGATCACCAATGTAAGGAACATTCTTCCCACTGACCACAAATGTAAGGAACATTCTTCCCTCTGATCACCAATGTAAGGAACATTCTTCCCACTGATCACCAATGTAAGGGACATTCTTCTCACTGATCACCAATGTAAGGGACATTCTTCCCACTGATCACCAATGTAAGGAACATTCTTCCCACTGATCACCAATGTAAGGGACATTCTTCCCACTGATCACCAATGTAAGGGACATTCTTCCCACTGATCACCAATGTAAGGAGCATTCTTCCCACTGATCACCAATGTAAGGAACATTCTTCTCACTGATCACCAATGTAAGGGACATTCTTCCCACTGACCACCAATGTAAGGAACATTCTTCTCACTGACCACCAATGTAAGGGACATTCTTCCCACTGATCACCAATGTAAGGGACATTCTTCCCACTGATCACCAATGTAAGGAACATTCTTCCCACTGATCACCAATGTAAGGAACATTCTTCCCACTGATCACCAATGTAACGGACATTCTTCTCACTGATCACCAATATAAGGAACATTCTTCTCACTGATCACCAATGTAAGGGACATTCTTCCCACTGACCACCAATGTAAGGAACATTCTTCTCACTGATCACCAATGTAAGGGACATTCTTCCCACTGATCACCAATGTAAGGGACATTCTTCCCACTGATCACCAATGTAAGGGACATTCTTCCCACTGATCACCAATGTAAGGGACATTCTTCCCACTGATCACCAATGTAAGGGACATTCTTCCCACTGATCACCAATGTAAGGGACATTCTTCCCACTGATCACCAATGTAAGGAACATTCTTCTCACTGATCACCAATGTAAGGGACATTCTTCCCACTGATCACCAATGTAAGGGACATTCTTCCTACTGATCACCAATGTAAGGAACATTCTTCCCACTGATCACCAATGTAAGGGACATTCTTCCCACTGATCACCAATGTAAGGGACATTCTTCCCACTGATCACCAATGTAAGGAACATTCTTCTCACTGATCACTAGTGATGAGCCGAACACCCCCGAGTTCGGTTCGCACCAGAACCCGCGAACGGACCGAAAGTTCGCACGAACATTAGAACCCTATTAAATACAATGGATGCGAACGTTCGGATTCTAAAGTGCTAATTATAACGACTATTATCCATGTTATTGTCCTAAACAGAGTTTGGGAACCCGGCTTCTGCACCAGGGGACATGTATCAATGCAAAAAGAAGTTTTAAAAACGGACGTTTTCCGGGAGCAGTCATTTTAATGATGCATAAAGTGAAAAAAAAAAGTCAAATATTCCTTTAAATATTGTACCTGGGGGGTGTCTAAAGTATGCCTGTGAAGTGCCACGTGTTTCCCGTGTTTAGAACTGTCCCTGCACAAAATGACACTTCTAAAGGGAAAAAAGTCATTTAAAACTGCTTGCGGCTTTAATGTAATGTCTGGTCCCGGTAATATGGATGAAAATCTTTAGGAAAAATGGCATAGCTACCCCAAAGGACCTATATACTCTGAACAGCCGTATACAGGCGGTGCATACAAGACAGGGACTGTAGGTTTGTTCTTATGTAGAATCTGTTTATAATTTTGAACAGGTACATTGTTTAAGTGTAGCTCCATGCCAAATTCCTTTTTTTTAGTTTTTTGTAAAACATAGGGAACGGTTATCACCCCTGTCACATTTTTTTTGCTGTCTGTGCCCCTGTTCAGAACATTTCACCTCACTTTGCGTCCCAATGACAACTGTTTTTGAAATGTGGTGTTTTTCTTGAAACAAGGATTGCTGATAAAGCATCAGTACAGAGGAGACACCTTTCTCCCATATTAATTCTTACAGGAGAGAATTTTCCTTCCTAGGGGTAGATTTCCTCTCACTTCCTGTTGTCTTCTTGCGTTTGCAAGTAGGAGTCGTTTGTAAGTTGGATGTTTGAAAGTAGGGACCTGCCGTATATACTCTGCAGAAATAGGCCCCTTAGGTGTTGGTGTTGGCACAACACTGAAAGCACTCACAGTTACTCTTGGTGGGTGCTGGAACGCCCTGCTGTCAACTATTATATCAGGAATTGTAATAACATATAATTGTTGATCAGTGGTAGTAAAAATTGGGCCTTTGATGGTGGTGCTGGTCACTAGCGTTGCTAGCCAGGTGCGGAGGGGGGCGGGCCGCACCCGGGTGACACCCACCAGAGGGGTGACACCCGTGGGTAGCGCAGCGGCACCACACTGACATTGCCCGCTGCCCTGTGCCTTAGGCTCACGCTGCGGCTGTGTCCCTCAGCGGAGCGGAAGGAAGCCGCCGCCCCCTCTGCCTCCTCTCTGTTTACATCCACAGAGGAGGAGGAGGAGCCCGCGCTCGAGAGACACACCGCTGTGTGTATCTGCCGCTCTGTTCTGAGGTCTGTAAGGTAAGGGGGCATCTTTACTGATGGGGGAGGGGGTGTCTGTACTGCTGGGGTCTGCACTAGGGGGAGTTTGCACCAGGGGGGCTGTAACTGAGGGGGTGTCTGTACTGAGGGGGGTCTGGTACCAAGGGGGGTGTCTGTACTGAGGGGGGTGTCTGTAACTGAGGGGGTGTCTGTACGAGGGGTGTCTGGTACTGTGGGGGGTGTCTGTAACTGAGCGGGGTGTCTGTAACTGAGGAGGTCTGCACTGAGGTGGGGGTGTCTGTACTGATGGAGCGGTCTGCACTGAGGTGGGGGTGTCTGTACTGAGGGGGGTGTCTGTACTGAGGGGGGTGTCTATACTGAGGGGGGTGTCTGTAACTGAGGGGGGTGTCTGTAACTGAGGGGGGGTCTTTAACTGAGGGTGTGTCTGTAACTGAGGGGGTGTCTGTAACTGAGGGGTGGTCTGTACGAGGGGGAGTCTGTATGAGGGGGTGTCTGTACTGAGGGGGGTGTCTGTACTGAGGGGGGTGTCTGTACGAGGGGTGTCAGTAACTGAGGGGGTGTCTGTAACTGAGGGGTGGTCTGTACGAGGGGTAGTCTGTACGAGGGGGTGTCTGTACTGAGGGGGGTGTCTGTACTGAGGGGGGTGTCTGTACGAGGGGTGTCTGTAACTGAGGGGGTGTCTGTAACTGAGGGGGTGTCTGTAACTGAGGGGTGGTCTGTACGAGGGGGAGTCTGTACGAGGGGGTGTCTGTTACTGAGGGGGGTGTCTGTACTGAGGGGGGTGTCTGTACGAGGGGTGTCTGTAACTGAGGGGGGTGTCTGTAACTGAGGGGGTCTGCACTGAGGTGGGGGTGTCTGTACTGATGGAGCGGTCTGCACTGAGGTGGGGGTTCATACTGAGGGAGGCGGGTCTATATTGATGGCAGAGAGTCTGTACTTAGTGGAGCGGGTTTGTACTGAGGGAAGGGATCTATACTGTGGGAGTGGGGTCTGTAGTTAGTGGAGGGGGGTCTGTATTGAGGGGGGACTATAGTTGTTGGGGGGTGACACCATTTTTTTTCGCACCGGGTGACACCAACCCTAGTGACGCCACTGGTGCTGGTGCCCCAACACTGTAAGGCCTGACAGTTACTCTTGGTGGGCGCAGCAATGGGCCCTGCTGTGAATTATTAGATCAAGAATTGTAATTGCATGCCCCTGTTGAACAGGGGCTGAAAAATTAGGCCTTTGGTGGTGGTGGTGGTGGTGGTGGTGGTGTTGACACAACACTGTAAGGCCTGACAGTTACTCTTGGTGGGCGCAGCAATGGTCCCTGCTGTGAATTATTAGATCAATAATTATAATTGCATGCCCCTGTTGAACAGGGGCTTAAAAATTGGGCCTTTGGTGGTGGTGGTGGTGGTGATGGTGGTGCTGGTGCCACAACACTGTAAGGCCTGACAGTTACTCTTGGAGGGTGCAGCAATGGGCCCTGCTGTGAATTATTAGATCAATAATTATAATTGCATGCCCCTGTTGAACAGGGGCTGAAAAATTGGGCCTTAGGCACTGGTGGCACAACACTGCAACCCCTCACAGATACTGTACTTGGAGCACAGCAATGAGGCCTGTTGCAAAGTATTGCATCAAAAATTTTAATTACACGCCCCTGTTAAACAGGGGCTGAAAAATTGGGCCTTAGCCACTGGTGGCGTCACCCATAAACCAAAATGATCTTCCAAGCTATCATCGTTAATCGTATCATTGAGGAGGAGGAGGAGGATAGCCAGTCAACATAACAGCACAGGCACTCAGCATCAGCATCAGTCTTGAAGGGATGTGACATTTTAAAATCAATTAGTCTGTTATATCAGCATCTGGTGTGTGGTAGCTGGTGGTGATCCAAGACTGGTTCATCTTGATGAAAGTCAGTCGATCAACCGAGTCGGTGGACAGGCGCACCCTGTGATCCGTGACAAATCCTCCAGCAGCACTGAATGTGCGTTCTGAAAGAACGCTGGATTCAGGACAGGCCAGTAGCTCAATTGCATACTGTGCAAGCTCTGGCCAGTGATCCATCCTCAAGACCCAGTAAGCCAGAGGATTTTCGGTGGGGAAGGTGTCCAAGTCTGACCTTGCCCCTAGGTATTCCTGCACCATGTATATCAGACGCTGGCGATGGTTGCTGGAACCGATCATACTTTGGGGCTGCGGACTAAAGAATTGTCTGAACGCATCGGTCAGACGGCCACCTTCCCCACCGCTCCTTCTTTGACTGCCCGAAGCCTCAGCAACTCGTTGTCCAGGACCAGGAGTTTGTAACCTCCCAGTCTCTGGGAACACGTTGCACAGACCTTTCTGCAAGGCCTCCCGGAGTTGTCTCATCCTCTGCTCCCTCTGCGACGGTACGATAAGGTCCGCAACCTTACCCTTGTACCGTGGATCAAGGAGAGTGGCCAGCCAGTAATGGTCCCTCTCCTTGATCCGAAGAATACGAGGATCCTTCCGCAGACTTTGCAGGATCAGGGAGGCCATGCAGCGTAGGTTAGCTGAGGCATTCAGTCCGGAGTCCTCTGGGTCACTAAGGACGACATGATCCGCAGCCACCTCCTCCCAGCCACGTACAAGTCCACTGGTTTCTTGGGACTGTAAATCATCCCTAAAAGACTGCTGCTGATGATGCTGAGTGCCAGCCTCCACCTCCATGCTGACACAATCCTCCTCCTCCTCCTCCTCCTCCTCTTCCTGTGCGATGGGTGGGACAGAAGGAACACTGTCTGGGTAAAGGGGGCCTTGAGAGGCAAGGAAGTCCTCCTCTTCCTGCCTCTGTTCTGCCTCAAGTGCCCTGTCCATTATTCCACGCAGCGTGTGCTCCAACAGGTGGACAAGAGGTACAGTGTCACTGATGCATGCACTGTCACTGCTCACCATCCTCGTGGCCTCCTCAAATGGTGCCAGGACAGTGCATGCATCCCTGATCATGCCCCACTGGCGTGGTGAAAAAAACCCGAGCTCCCCTGACCCTGTCCTGGTGCCGTAGTCGCACAGGTACTCATTGATGGCCCTCTGCTGCGTGTGCAGCCGCTGCAGCATGGCCAACGTTGAGTTCCACCTGGTGGGCATGTCACATATAAGGCGGTTCTTGGGCAGGTTCAACTCCTTTTGAAGCTCAGCCAGGCGAGCACTGGCATTATAAGATCTGCGGAAATGCACACAGACTTTCCTGGCCTGCCTCAGGACATCCTGTAAGCCCGGGTACCTGCCCAAGAACCGCTGCACCACCAGGTTAAGGACGTGAGCCATACAGGGCACATGGGTCAGTTGTCCCTGTCGGAGGGCGGAGAGGAGGTTGGTGCCATTGTCGCAAACCACCATTCCTGGCTTAAGCTGGCGTGGCGTCAACCACCTCTCGGCCTGCCCCTGCAGAGCAGACAGGACCTCTGCCCCAGTGTGGCTCCTGTCCCCCAAACACACCAGCGCAAGCACGGCATGGCATCTTTTTGCCTGCGTACTTGCGTAGCCCCTTGAACGCCTACGGAGCACCGCTGGTTCCAAGGACAAACCACAGGAAGAGGCCATGGAGGAAGAAGAAGAGGAGGGGTGGAGGAGAGAGGTGTGTCACAACCAGTAGTAGCATTTTGGAGGCGTGGCGGTGGAACAACCTCCAACACTACTGCACCTTGTCCTGCATCCTTCCCAGCTGCCAAAAGAGTGACCCAATGGGCCGTGAAAGAAAGGTAACGTCCCTGTCCATGCCTGCTGGACCATGAGTCAGCGGTAATATGCACCTTACCGCTGACCGCCCTGTCCAGCGAGGCCAAGACATTGCCTTCCACATGCCTGTAGAGAGCCGGAATAGCCTTCCGTGCGAAAAAGTGTCGTTTGGGAACCTGCCACTGAGGAACCGCACATTGCACAAACTCACGGAAGGGGGCCGAGTCTACCAACTGAAAAGGCAGCAGTTGAAGCGCTAGCAATTTAGCCAAGCTAGCATTCAACCGCTGGGCATGTGGATGGCTGGGAGTGAACTTCTTTCGACGGTCCAGCAGCTGGGGCAGGGAAATTTGCCTGCTAGAATCGGACGTTGGTGTACTGCTAGCAGAGTGGCCGCAAGTACTTGGCTGTGACACACCTAATTCTACACCTTCATTCCTCTCAGAGCAGGTTTCAGAGAGGAGTGAAGGTATAGTGGGGTTGGAGATCCCAGCTGATGCGGTGCAAGAAGAGGTCAGCTTTGTTCTTTGGTGTGGGTCTTTAAGGTAGGCTTGCCAACGAGCTGCATGGCAGGTCAACATATGTCTGATCAAGCATGTGGTGCCCAAGCGGCTGATGTTTTGGCCACGCGATATACGCTTGAGACATATGTTGCAAACAGCAGCTGTGCGATCTGATGCACTCGCCTCAAAAAAGGCCCACACCAAAGAACTTTTTGCATGACGGGCAGAGGCAGCGCCCTGCACAGGCGGAGCTCTGCGGTGTGATTCCGTCGGTGTGCTGCCCATACGCTGGCCACTCAAGGGCATCCTGCCTCATTGGAGATGTGCCTCCTCCTCATCCTCCTCCTCCTCCTCTCTCCTATTAGGCACCCACGTGGAGTCAGTGACCTCATCATCCCCTCCCTCCTCATCACTGGAGCCAATCTGGCAATATGCTGCAGCTGCTGGAGCATGACTGCCAGATTGGTGTCCTTCTTGAGCATCCCCTCTCTCTGCTCTCACGCTGCTGCCTTCCTCTAGCTGGGTATCATCATCAGATCCTTCCAAACGCTGGGCATCCTCCTGGAGCATGTACCCAACACTGTGCTCAAACAGTTCGGGGGACTCCTCAGGAGGAGGGCATGGTGGGTCTAGGGAAGGTTTGACTAATGAAGATAATGATACCAGAGAAGAGGACGCTTTGGCAGCTGCTTTGCCAGTACCCTGAGCCTGGGTGAGAGAGGATGAGGAGGATGAGGTGGGCTTGGTCATCCACTCTACCAAGTCTTCGGCATGATGTGGCTCAACATGTCCAGCTGCCGAAAACAAGGACAAGCGTGTCCCATGGCCATGTGCTGATGACAATGCACCGCGTACACGACCAGCACTGTTGCCCCCAGACACAGAGCCTGCTTGCCCTCTTTTTTTGCCTCCTGACTGTCTGCCTCTCCTTGGTTGCCTTCCAGACATTTTAATGGATGGCCTGCAGGGAGATGGGAAAAACAGCAATAAGGGCTACCTTCAGGTGTATACTGTGCAGGAGGCTTAGCAACAATGACACTGACACTGTCCACTGCCTATCCTTCTCTGTCCCTAAACACAAGGATTGAAAATATGGTTCAGCAAAATAGTTTTAGAACAGAATAGCACACTGACACTTTCCCTCACTGTCCTACTCTGTCTCTCCCTACAAACAAGATTTAGCACAGAATAGCACACTGATAATTTCTACGAGTGTCCTTCTCTGTCCCTAAACTCAAGGATTTCAAATATGGTTCAGCAAGATTGGTTTAGAACAGAATAGCACACTGTCAGTTTCACTCACTGTCCTTCTCTGTCCCTACAAACAAGATTTAGCACAGAATAGCACACTGATAGTTTCCACGAGTGTCCTTCTCTGTCCCTAAACTCAAGGATTGAAAATATGGAACAGCAAATTTGGTTTAGAACAGAACAGCACACTGTCAGTTTCACTCACTGTACCTCTCTGTCCCTCAACTCAAGGATTGAAAATATGGAAGAGCAAAATTGGTTTAGAACAGAATAGCACACTGACACTTTCCCTCACTGTCCTACTCTGTCCCTCCCTACAAACAAGATTTAGCACAGAATAGCACACTGATAATTTCTATGAGTGTCCTTCTCTGTCCCTAAACTCAAGGATTGAAAATATGGAACAGCAAAATTGGTTTCGAACAGAATAGCACACTGTCAGTTTCACTCACTGTACCTCTCTGTCCCTACAAACAAGGATTAGCACAGAATAGCACACTGTCACTGACATTCTCCCTACCTATCCTTATTTGTCCCTAAACACAAGGAATCCAGGATTATGTAAAGGAAAAATAATGACACTGTCCCTGCCTATGCTTCTCTTTCCCTACTCCGGTCCGGAACACACTACACAAGGCCGCCGCGCTGGCGGCCTTTTATAGTGTGGGGCGTGTACTAAACCCCCTCAGCAATAATTGGCCACAGGCATCCTGCCTGTGGCCAATCATTGCTCTCCTCGCTGCCGGCGCTGTGATTGGCCAAGCATGCGGGGTCACAGTGCATGCTTGGCCAATCACAGCGCCTGGATGACACTGCGATGGCGTAGTGCATTGTGGGCCGTTCGCGTCACTCGAATTTGGCGCGAACGGCCCAAATCGTTCGATCTTCGTCGAACGATCGAACAGCCGATGTTCGAATCGAACGTATGTTCGACTCGAACACGAAGCTCATCCCTACTGGTCACCAATGTAAGGGACATTCTTCCCACTGATCACCAATGTAAGGGACATTCTTCTCACTGATCACCAATGTAAGGTACATTCTTCCCACTGATCACCAATGTAAGGAACATTCTTCCCACTGATCACCAATGTAAGGAACATTCTTCCCACTGATCACCAATGTAAGGGACATTCTTCCCACTGATCACCAATGTAAGGGACATTCTTCCCACTGATCACCAATGTAAGGGACATTCTTCCCACTGATCACCAATGTAAGGAACATTCTTCCCACTGATCACCAATGTAAGGGACATTCTTCTCACTGATCACCAATGTAAGGAACATTCTTCTCACTGATCACCAAAGTAAGGGACATTCTTCTCACTGATCACCAATGTAAGGAACATTCTTCTCACTGATCACCAATGTAAGGAACATTCTTCCCACTGATCACCAATGTAAGGAACATTCTTCCCACTGATCACCAATGTAAGGAACATTCTTCCCACTGATCATCAATGTAAGGAACATTCTTCCCACTGATCACCAATGTAAGGAACATTCTTCCCACTGATCATCAATGTAAGGAACATTCTTCTCACTGATCACCAATGTAAGGAACATTCTTCTCACTGATCACCAATGTAAGGAACATTCTTCCCACTGATCACCAATGTAAGGAACATTACTTCCCACTGATCACCAATGTAAGGAACATTCTTCTCACTGATCACCAATGTAAGGAACATTCTTCCCACTGATCACCAATGTAAGGAACATTCTTCCCACTGATCACCAATGTAAGGAACATTACTTCCCACTGATCACCAATGTAAGGAACATTCTTCTCACTGATCACCAATGTAAGGAACATTCTTCTCACTGATCACCAATGTAAGGAACATTCTTCCCACTGATCACCAATGTAAGGAACATTCTTCTCACTGATCACCAATGTAAGGAACATTCTTCCCACTGATCATCAATGTAAGGAACATTCTTCCCACTGATCACCAATGTAAGGAACATTCTTCCCACTGATCATCAATGTAAGGAACATTCTTCTCACTGATCACCAATGTAAGGAACATTCTTCCCACTGATCACCAATAGTGATGAGCCGAACACCCCCGGGTTCGGTTCGCACCAGAACCCGCGAACGGACCGAAAGTTCGAACGAACATTAGAACCCTATTAAATACAATGGATGCGAACGTTCGAATTCTAAAGTGCTAATTATAAAAACTATTATGCATGTTATTGTCCTAAAAAGGGTTTGGGAACCCGGGTTCTGCACCAGGGGACATGTATCAATGCAAAAATAAGTTTTAAAAACGGTCGTTTTCCGGGAGCAGTCATTTTAATGATGCATAAAGTGAAAAAAAAAAAGTCAAATATTCCTTTAAATATCGTACCTGGGGGGTGTCTAAAGTATGCCTGTGAAGTGCCACGTGTTTCCCGTGTTTAGAACTGTCCCTGCACAAAATGACACTTCTAAAGGAAAAAAAAGCCATTTAAAACTGCTTGCGGCTTTAATGTAATGTCTGGTCCCGGTAATATGGATGAAAATCTTTAAGAAAAATGGCATAGCTACCCCATGACCCCCCCCCTACCCCAGCCCATTACCAGCCCCTTTGGGTCTTGTATGGATATTAAGGGGAACCCCGCACATAAAATAAAAAAGGCCCTATATACTCAGAACAGCCGTATACAGGCGGTGCATACAAGACAGGGACTGTAGGTTTGTTCTTATGTAGAATGTGTTTGTAATTTTGAACAGGTACATTGTTGAAGTGTAGCTCCAGACCAAAAATCTATTTTTAAACTTTTTGGAAAACATAGGTAAGGGTTATCACCCCTGTAACATTTGTTTTGCTGTCTGTGCCCCTGTTCAGAACATTTCACCTCACTTTCCGTCCTAATGACAACTGTTTTTGAAATGTGGTGTTTTTCTTGAAACAAGGATTGCTGATAAAGCATCAGTACAGAGGAGACACCTTTCTCCCATATTTATTCTTACAGGAGAGAATTTTCCTTCCTAGTGGTAGATTTCCTCTCACTTCCTGTTGTCTTCTTGCGTTTGCAAGTAGGAGTCGTTTGTAAGTTGGATGTTTGAAAGTAGGGACCTGCCGTATATACTCTGCAGAAATAGGCCCCTTAGTTGTTGGTGTTGGCACAACACTGTAAGCACTCACAGTTACTCTTGGTTGGTGCTGGAACGCCCTGCTGTCAACTATTATATCAGGAATTTTAATTACATATAATTGTTGAACAGTGGTAGTAAAAATTGGGCCTTTGATGGTGGTGCTGGTGCCACAACACTGTAAGCCCTGACAGTTACTCTTGGTGGGTGCAGCAATGGGCCCTGCTGTGAATTATTAGATCAAGAATTGTAATTACATGCCCCTGTTGAACAGGGGCTGAAAAATTGGGCCTTAGGCACTGGTGGCACAACACTGCAACCCTTCACAGATACTGTACTTGGAGCACAGCAATGAGCCCTGTTGCAAAGTATTGCTTCAAAAATTGTAATGACACGCCCCTGTTAAACAGGGGCTGAAAAATTGGGCCTTAGGCACTGGTGGCACAACACTGCAACTCCTCACAGATACTGTACTTGGAGCACAGCAATGAGCCCTGTTGCAAAGTATTGCTTCAAAAATTGTAATTACACGCCCCTGTTAAACAGGGGCTGAAAAATTGGGCGTTAGGCACTGGTGGCGGCACCCATAAACAAAAATGATCTTCCAAGCTATCATCATCAATCGTATCATTGAGGACTCGGAGGAGGAGGATAGCCAGTCAACATAACAGCACAGGCACTCAGCATCAGCATCAGTCTTGAAGGGATGTGACATTTTAAAATCAATTAGTCTGTTATATCAGCATCAGGTGTGTGGTAGCTGGTGGTGATCCAAGACTGGTTCATCTTGATGAAAGTCAGTCGATCAACCGAGTCGGTGGACAGGCGCACCCTGTGATCCGTGACAAATCCTCCAGCAGCACTGAATGTGCGTTCCGAAAGAACGCTGGATGCAGGACAGGCCAGTAGCTCAATTGCATACTGTGCAAGCTCTGGCCAGTGATCCATCCTCAAGACCCAGTAAGCCAGAGGATTTTCGGTGGGGAAGGTGTCCAAGTCTGACCTTGCCCCTAGATATTCCTGCACCATGTTTATCAGACGCTGGCGATGGTTGCTGGAACCGATCATACTTTGGGGCTGCGGACTAAAGAATTGTCTGAACGCATCGGTCAGACGGCCACCTTCCCCACCGCTCCTTCTTTGACTGGCCGAAGCCTCAGCAACTCGTTGTCCAGGACCAGGAGTTTGCAACCTCCCAGTCTCTGGGAACGCGTTGCACAGACCTTTCTGCAAGGCCTCCCGGAGTTGTCTCATCCTCTGCTCCCTCTGCGACGGTAACATAAGGTCCGCAACCTTACCCTTGTACCGTGGATCAAGGAGAGTGGCCAGCCAGTAATGGTCCCTCTCCTTGATCCGAAGAATACGAGGATCCTTCCGCAGACTTTGCAGGATCAGGGAGGCCATGCAGCGTAGGTTTGCTGAGGCATTCGCTCCGGAGTCCTCTGGGTCACTAAGGACGACATGATCCGCAGCCACCTCCTCCCAGCCACGTACAAGTCCACTGGTTTCTTGGGACTGTAAATCATCCCTAAAAGACTGCTGCTGATGATGCTGAGTGCCAGCCTCCACCTCCATGCTGACACAATCCTCCTCCTCCTCCTCCTCCTCCTCCTCCTCCTCTTCCTGTGCGATGGGTGGGACAGAAGGAACACTGTCTGGGTAAAGGGGGCCTTGAGAGGCAAGGAAGTCCTCCTCTTCCTGCCTCTGTTCTGCCTCAAGTGCCCTGTCCATTATTCCACGCAGCGTGTGCTCCAACAGGTGGACAAGAGGTACAGTGTCACTGATGCATGCACTGTCACTGCTCACCATCCTCGTGGCCTCCTCAAATGGTGCCAGGACAGTGCATGCATCCCTGATCATGCCCCACTGGCGTGGAGAAAAAAAACCAAGCTCCCCTGACCCTGTCCTGGTGCCGTAGTCGCACAGGTACTCATTGATGGCCCTCTGCTGCGTGTGCAGCCGCTGCAGCATGGCCAACGTTGAGTTCCACCTGGTGGGCATGTCACATATAAGGCGGTTCTTGGGCAGGTTCAACTCCTTTTGCAGCTCAGCCAGGCGAGCACTGGCATTATAAGATCTGCGGAAATGCACACAGACTTTCCTGGCCTGCCTCAGGACATCCTGTAAGCCCGGGTACCTGCCCAAGAAGCGCTGCACCACCAGGTTAAGGACGTGAGCCACACAGGGCACATGGGTCAGTTGTCCCTGTCGGAGGGCGGAGAGGAGGTTGGTGCCATTGTCGCAAACCACCATTCCTGGCTTAAGCTGGCGTGGCGTCAACCACCTCTCGGCCTGGCCCTGCAGAGCAGACAGGACCTCTGCCCCAGTGTGGCTTCTGTCCCCCAAACACACCAGCGCAAGCACGGCATGGCATCTTTTTGCCTGCGTACTTGCGTAGCCCCGTGAACGGCTACGGAGCACCGCTGGTTCATAGGACAAACCACAGGAAGAGGCCATGGAGGAAGAAGAAGAGGAGGGGGTGGAGGAGAGAGGTGTGTCACAACCAGTAGTAGCATTTTGGAGGCGTGGCGGTGGGACAACCTCCAACACTACTGCACCTTGTCCTGAATCCTTCCCAGCTGCCAAAAGAGTGACCCAATGGGCCGTGAAAGAAAGGTAACGTCCCTGTCCATGCCTGCTGGACCATGAGTCAGCGGTAATATGCACCTTACCGCTGACCGCCCTGTCCAGCGAGGCCAAGACATTGCCTTCCACATGCCGGTAGAGAGCCGGAATAGCCTTCCGTGAGAAAAAGTGGCGTTTGGGAACCTGCCACTGAGGAACCGCACATTGCACAAACTCACGGAAGGGGGCCGAGTCTACCAACTGAAAAGGCAGCAGTTGAAGCGCTAGCAATTTAGCCAAGCTAGCATTCAACCGCTGGGCATGTGGATGGCTGGGAGTGAACTTCTTTCGACGGTCCAGCAGCTGGGGCAGGGAAATTTGCCTGCTAGAATCGGACGTCGGTGTACTGCTAGCAGAGTGGGCGCAAGTACTTGGCTGTGACACACCTAATTCTACACCTTCATTCCTCTCAGTGCATGTTTCAGAGAGGACTGAAGTTATAGTGGGGTTGGAGATCCCAGCTGATGCGGTGCAAGGAGAGGTCCGCTTGGTTCTTTGGTGTGGGTCTTTGAGGTAGGCTTGCCAACGAGCTGCATGGCAGGTCAACATATGTCTGGTCAGGCATGTGGTACCCAAGCGGCTGATGTTTTGGCCACGCGATATACGCTTGAGACATATGTTGCAAACAGCAGCTGTGCGATCTGATGCACTAGCCTCAAAAAAGGCCCACACCAAAGAACTTTTTGAATGACGGGCAGAGGCAGCGCCCTGCACAGGCGGAGCTCTGCGGTGTGATTCCGTCGGTGTACTGCCCTTACGCTGGCCACCAAAGGGCATCCTGCCTCGTTGGAGATGTGCCTCCTCCTCATCCTCCTCCTCCTCCTCTCTCCTATTAGGCACCCACGTGGAGTCATTGACCTCATCATCCCCTCCCTCCTCATCACTGGAGCCAATCTGGCAGTATGCTGCAGCTGCTGGAACATGACTGCCAGATTGGTGTCCTTCTTGAGCATCCCCTCTGTCTGCTCTCACGCTACTGCCTTCCTCTAGCTGGGTTTCATCATCAGACCCTTCGAAACGCTGGGCATCCTCCTGGAGCATGTACCCAACACTGTGCTGAAACAGTTCGGGGGACTCCTCAGGAGGAGGACATGGTGGGTCTAGGGAAGGAGTGACTGATGATTTGTCTGACATTGATACCAGGGAAGACGACGCTTTGGCAGCTGCTTTTCCAGTACCCTGAGCCTGGGTGAGAGAGGATGAGGAGGAGGAGGAGGGCTTGGTCATCCACTCTACCAAGTCTTCGGCATGATGTGGCTCAACATGTCCAGCTGCCGAAAAGAAGGACAAGCGTGTCCCATGGCCATGTGCTGATGACAATGCACCGCGTCCACGACCAGCACTGTTGCCCCCAGACACAGAGCCTGCTTGCCCTCTTTTATTGCCTCCTGACTGTCTGCCTCTCCTTGTTTGCCTTCCAGACATTCTAATAGATGGCCTGCAGGGAGATGGGAAAAAAGCAATAAGGGCTACCTTCAGGTGTCCTTCTCTGTCCCTTGAAACAAGGACTTTCACAGTGAAAGAAACTGACACTGTCCCTACCTAGAGTTTTCTGTCCCTAGAATAAATGTTTTTTTTAATCACAATATAGCACAAGGACAATTCACTCAATGTCTCTCCAGGTCCCTGGAAACAAGGACTTGCAGAGTGAAAGAAACTGACACTGTCCCTACCTAGAGTTTTCTGTCCCTAGAATAAATGTTTTTTTTAAGCACAATATAGCACAAGGACAATTAACTCACTGTCCTTACAGGTCCCTGGAAACAAGGACTTGCAGAGTGAAAGAAAAAAAACACTCTCCCTACCTACAGTTTTCTGTCCCTAGAAAAAATGTTTTTTTTAATCACAATATAGCACAAGGAAAATTAACTCACTGTCCTTACAGGTCCCTGGAAACAAGGACTTGCAGAGTGAAAGAAACTGACACTGTCCCTACCTAGAGTTTTCTGTCCCTAGAATAAATGTTTTTTTTAATCACAATATAGCACAAGGACAATTAACTCACTGTCCTTACAGGTCCCTGGAAACAAGGACTTGCAGAGTGAAAGAAACTGACACTGTCCCTACCTAGAGTTTTCTGTCCCTAGAATAAATGTTTTTTTTAAGCACAATATAGCACAAGGACAATTAACTCACTGTCCTTACAGGTCCCTGGAAACAAGGACTTGCAGAGTGAAAGAAAAAAAACACTCTCCCTACCTACAGTTTTCTGTCCCTAGAAAAAATGTTTTTTTTAATCACAATATAGCACAAGGAAAATTAACTCACTGTCCTTACAGGTCCCTGGAAACAAGGACTTGCAGAGTGAAAGAAACTGACACTGTCCCTACCTAGAGTTTTCTGTCCCTAGAATAAATGTTTTTTTTAATCACAATATAGCACAAGGACAATTAACTCACTGTCCTTACAGGTCCCTGGAAACAAGGACTTGCAGAGTGAAAGAAACTGACACTGTCCCTACCTAGAGTTTTCTGTCCCTAGAATAAATGTTTTTTTTAAGCACAATATAGCACAAGGACAATTAACTCACTGTCCTTACAGGTCCCTGGAAACAAGGACTTGCAGAGTGAAAGAAAAAAAACACTCTCCCTACCTACAGTTTTCTGTCCCTAGAAAAAATTTTTTTTTTAATCACAATATAGCACAAGGAAAATTAACTCACTGTCCTTACAGGTCCCTGGAAACAAGGACTTGCAGAGTGAAAGAAACTGACACTGTCCCTACCTAGAGTTTTCTGTCCCTAGAATAAATGTTTTTTTTAAGCACAATATAGCACAAGGACAATTAACTCACTGTCCTTACAGGTCCCTGGAAACAAGGACTTGCAGAGTGAAAGAAAAAAAACACTCTCCCTACCTACAGTTTTCTGTCCCTAGAAAAAATGTTTTTTTTAATCACAATATAGCACAAGGAAAATTAACTCACTGTCCTTACAGGTCCCTGGAAACAAGGACTTGCAGAGTGAAAGAAACTGACACTGTCCCTACCTAGAGTTTTCTGTCCCTAGAATAAATGTTTTTTTTAATCACAATATAGCACAAGGACAATTAACTCACTGTCCTTACAGGTCCCTGGAAACAAGGACTTGCAGAGTGAAAGAAACTGACACTGTCCCTACCTAGAGTTTTCTGTCCCTAGAATAAATGTTTTTTTTAAGCACAATATAGCACAAGGACAATTAACTCACTGTCCTTACAGGTCCCTGGAAACAAGGACTTGCAGAGTGAAAGAAAAAAAACACTCTCCCTACCTACAGTTTTCTGTCCCTAGAAAAAATGTTTTTTTTAATCACAATATAGCACAAGGAAAATTAACTCACTGTCCTTACAGGTCCCTGGAAACAAGGACTTGCAGAGTGAAAGAAACTGACACTGTCCCTACCTAGAGTTTTCTGTCCCTAGAATAAATGTTTTTTTTAATCACAATATAGCACAAGGACAATTAACTCACTGTCCTTACAGGTCCCTGGAAACAAGGACTTGCAGAGTGAAAGAAACTGACACTGTCCCTACCTAGAGTTTTCTGTCCCTAGAATAAATGTTTTTTTTAAGCACAATATAGCACAAGGACAATTAACTCACTGTCCTTACAGGTCCCTGGAAACAAGGACTTGCAGAGTGAAAGAAACTGACACTGTCCCTACCTAGAGTTTTCTGTCCCTAGAATAAATGTTTTTTTTAATCACAATATAGCACAAGGAAAATTAACTCACTGTCCTTACAGGTCCCTGGAAACAAGGACTTGCAGAGTGAAAGAAACTGACACTGTCCCTACCTAGAGTTTTCTGTCCCTAGAATAAATGTTTTTTTTAATCACAATATAGCACAAGGAAAATTAACTCACTGTCCTTACAGGTCCCTGGAAACAAGGACTTGCAGAGTGAAAAAAAAAACACTCTCCCTACCTAGAGTTTTCTGTCCCTAGAAAAAATGTTTTTTTTAAGCACAATATAGCACAAGGACAATTAACTCACTGTCCTTACAGGTCCCTGGAAACAAGGACTTGCAGAGTGAAAGAAACTGACACTGTCCCTACCTAGAGTTTTCTGTCCCTAGAATAAATGTTTTTTTTAATCACAATATAGCACAAGGAAAATTAACTCACTGTCCTTACAGGTCCCTGGAAACAAGGACTTGCAGAGTGAAAGAAACTGACACTGTCCCTACCTAGAGTTTTCTGTCCCTAGAATAAATGTTTTTTTTAATCACAATATAGCACAAGGAAAATTAACTCACTGTCCTTACAGGTCCCTGGAAACAAGGACTTGCAGAGTGAAAGAAACTGACACTGTCCCTACCTAGAGTTTTCTGTCCCTAGAATAAATGTTTTTTTTAATCACAATATAGCACAAGGAAAATTAACTCACTGTCCTTACAGGTCCCTGGAAACAAGGACTTGCAGAGTGAAAGAAACTGACACTGTCCCTACCTAGAGTTTTCTGTCCCTAGAATAAATGTTTTTTTTAATCACAATATAGCACAAGGAAAATTAACTCACTGTCCTTACAGGTCCCTGGAAACAAGGACTTGCAGAGTGAAAGAAACTGACACTGTCCCTACCTAGAGTTTTCTGTCCCTAGAATAAATGTTTTTTTTAATCACAATATAGCACAAGGACAATTAACTCACTGTCCTTACAGGTCCCTGGAAACAAGGACTTGCAGAGTGAAAGAAACTGACACTGTCCCTACCTAGAGTTTTCTGTCCCTAGAATAAATGTTTTTTTTAAGCACAATATAGCACAAGGACAATTAACTCACTGTCCTTACAGGTCCCTGGAAACAAGGACTTGCAGAGTGAAAGAAAAAAAACACTCTCCCTACCTACAGTTTTCTGTCCCTAGAAAAAATGTTTTTTTTAATCACAATATAGCACAAGGAAAATTAACTCACTGTCCTTACAGGTCCCTGGAAACAAGGACTTGCAGAGTGAAAGAAACTGACACTGTCCCTACCTAGAGTTTTCTGTCCCTAGAATAAATGTTTTTTTTAATCACAATATAGCACAAGGACAATTAACTCACTGTCCTTACAGGTCCCTGGAAACAAGGACTTGCAGAGTGAAAGAAACTGACACTGTCCCTACCTAGAGTTTTCTGTCCCTAGAATAAATGTTTTTTTTAAGCACAATATAGCACAAGGACAATTAACTCACTGTCCTTACAGGTCCCTGGAAACAAGGACTTGCAGAGTGAAAGAAAAAAAACACTCTCCCTACCTACAGTTTTCTGTCCCTAGAAAAAATGTTTTTTTTAATCACAATATAGCACAAGGAAAATTAACTCACTGTCCTTACAGGTCCCTGGAAACAAGGACTTGCAGAGTGAAAGAAACTGACACTGTCCCTACCTAGAGTTTTCTGTCCCTAGAATAAATGTTTTTTTTAATCACAATATAGCACAAGGACAATTAACTCACTGTCCTTACAGGTCCCTGGAAACAAGGACTTGCAGAGTGAAAGAAACTGACACTGTCCCTACCTAGAGTTTTCTGTCCCTAGAATAAATGTTTTTTTTAAGCACAATATAGCACAAGGACAATTAACTCACTGTCCTTACAGGTCCCTGGAAACAAGGACTTGCAGAGTGAAAGAAAAAAAACACTCTCCCTACCTACAGTTTTCTGTCCCTAGAAAAAATGTTTTTTTTAATCACAATATAGCACAAGGAAAATTAACTCACTGTCCTTACAGGTCCCTGGAAACAAGGACTTGCAGAGTGAAAGAAACTGACACTGTCCCTACCTAGAGTTTTCTGTCCCTAGAATAAATGTTTTTTTTAATCACAATATAGCACAAGGACAATTAACTCACTGTCCTTACAGGTCCCTGGAAACAAGGACTTGCAGAGTGAAAGAAACTGACACTGTCCCTACCTAGAGTTTTCTGTCCCTAGAATAAATGTTTTTTTTAAGCACAATATAGCACAAGGACAATTAACTCACTGTCCTTACAGGTCCCTGGAAACAAGGACTTGCAGAGTGAAAGAAAAAAAACACTCTCCCTACCTACAGTTTTCTGTCCCTAGAAAAAATGTTTTTTTTAATCACAATATAGCACAAGGAAAATTAACTCACTGTCCTTACAGGTCCCTGGAAACAAGGACTTGCAGAGTGAAAGAAACTGACACTGTCCCTACCTAGAGTTTTCTGTCCCTAGAATAAATGTTTTTTTTAAGCACAATATAGCACAAGGACAATTAACTCACTGTCCTTACAGGTCCCTGGAAACAAGGACTTGCAGAGTGAAAGAAACTGACACTGTCCCTACCTAGAGTTTTCTGTCCCTAGAATAAATGTTTTTTTTAAGCACAATATAGCACAAGGACAATTAACTCACTGTCCTTACAGGTCCCTGGAAACAAGGACTTGCAGAGTGAAAGAAAAAAAACACTCTCCCTACCTACAGTTTTCTGTCCCTAGAAAAAATGTTTTTTTTAATCACAATATAGCACAAGGAAAATTAACTCACTGTCCTTACAGGTCCCTGGAAACAAGGACTTGCAGAGTGAAAGAAACTGACACTGTCCCTACCTAGAGTTTTCTGTCCCTAGAATAAATGTTTTTTTTAAGCACAATATAGCACAAGGACAATTAACTCACTGTCCTTACAGGTCCCTGGAAACAAGGACTTGCAGAGTGAAAGAAAAAAAACACTCTCCCTACCTACAGTTTTCTGTCCCTAGAAAAAATGTTTTTTTTAATCACAATATAGCACAAGGAAAATTAACTCACTGTCCTTACAGGTCCCTGGAAACAAGGACTTGCAGAGTGAAAGAAACTGACACTGTCCCTACCTAGAGTTTTCTGTCCCTAGAATAAATGTTTTTTTTAATCACAATATAGCACAAGGACAATTAACTCACTGTCCTTACAGGTCCCTGGAAACAAGGACTTGCAGAGTGAAAGAAACTGACACTGTCCCTACCTAGAGTTTTCTGTCCCTAGAATAAATGTTTTTTTTAAGCACAATATAGCACAAGGACAATTAACTCACTGTCCTTACAGGTCCCTGGAAACAAGGACTTGCAGAGTGAAAGAAACTGACACTGTCCCTACCTAGAGTTTTCTGTCCCTAGAATAAATGTTTTTTTTAAGCACACTATAGCAGAAGCACAAAACACACTGACACTCTCCCTACCTATCCTTCTCTTTCCCTAAACTAAAGGAATCCAGGTTAAGCAAGAAAGAAATAACAGTCACTGTCCCTGCCTATGCTACTCTATCCCTGCTCCGGAACACACTACACTAGGCCGCCGTGCTGGCGGCCTTTTATAGTGTGGGGCGTGTACTAAACACCCTCAGCAATAATTGGCCACAGGCATCCTGCCTGTGGCCAATCATTGCTCTCCTCGCTGCCGGCGCTGTGATTGGCCAAGCATGCGGGGTCACAGTGCATGCTTGGCCAATCACAGCGCCTGGATGACACTGCGATGGCGTAGTGCATTGTGGGCCGTTCGCGTCACTCGAATTTGGCGCGAACGGCCCAAATCGTTCGATCTTCGTCGAACGATCGAACAGCCAATGTTCGAGTCGAACGTATGTTCGACTCGAACACGAAGCTCATCCCTAATCACCAATGTAAGGAACATTACTTCCCACTGATCACCAATGTAAGGAACATTCTTCTCACTGATCACCAATGTAAGGAACATTCTTCCCACTGATCACCAATGTAAGGAACATTCTTCCCACTGATCACCAATGTAAGGAACATTACTTCCCACTGATCACCAATGTAAGGAACATTCTTCTCACTGATCACCAATGTAAGGAACATTCTTCTCACTGATCACCAATGTAAGGAACATTCTTCCCACTGATCACCAATGTAAGGAACATTCTTCTCACTGATCACCAATGTAAGGAACATTCTTCCCACTGATCATCAATGTAAGGAACATTCTTCCCACTGATCACCAATGTAAGGAACATTCTTCCCACTGATCATCAATGTAAGGAACATTACTTCCCACTGATCACCAATGTAAGGAACATTCTTCTCACTGATCACCAATGTAAGGAACATTCTTCTCACTGATCACCAATGTAAGGAACATTCTTCCCACTGATCACCAATGTAAGGAACATTCTTCCCACTGATCACCAATGTAAGGAACATTACTTCCCACTGATCACCAATGTAAGGAACATTCTTCTCACTGATCACCAATGTAAGGAACATTCTTCCCACTGATCACCAATGTAAGGAACATTCTTCCCACTGATCACCAATGTAAGGAACATTACTTCCCACTGATCACCAATGTAAGGAACATTCTTCTCACTGATCACCAATGTAAGGGACATTCTTCTCACTGATCACCAATGTAAGGAACATTCTTCTCACTGACCACCAATGTAAGGGACATTCTTCTCACTGATCACCAATGTAAGGAACATTCTTCCCACTGATCACCAATGTAAGGAACATTCTTCCCACTGATCACCAATGTAAGGAACATTACTTCCCACTGATCACCAATGTAAGGAACATTCTTCTCACTGATCACCAATGTAAGGGACATCCTTCTCACTGATCACCAATGTAAGGAACATTCTTCTCACTGATCACCAATGTAAGGGACATCCTTCTCACTGATCACCAATGTAAGGGACATCCTTCTCACTGATCACCAATGTAAGGAACATTCTTCTCACTGATCACCAATGTAAGGAACATTCTTCTCACTGATCACCATTGTAAGGAACATTCTTCTCACTGATCACCAATGTAAGGGACATTCTTCTCACTGATCACCAATGTAAGGAACATTCTTCCCACTGATCACCAATGTAAGGAACATTCTTCTCACTGATCACCAATGTAAGGAACATTCTTCCCACTGATCACCAATGTAAGGAGCATTCTTCCCACTGATCACCAATGTAAGGAACATTCTTCTCACTGATCACCAATGTAAGGGACATTCTTCTCACTGATCACCAATGTAAGGGACATTCTTCTCACTGATCACCAATGTAAGGAACATTCTTCTCACTGACCACCAATGTAAGGGACATTCTTCTCACTGACCACTAGGGATGAGCTTCGTGTTCGAGTCGAACATACGTTCGACTCGAACATTGGCTGTTCGATCGTTCGACGAAGATCGAACGATTTGGGCCGTTCGCGCCAAATTCGAGTGACGCGAACGGCCCACAATGCACTACGCCATCGCAGTGTCATCCAGGCGCTGTGATTGGCCAAGCATGCACTGTGACCCCGCATGCTTGGCCAATCACAGCGCCGGCAGCGAGGAGAGCAATGATTGGCCACAGGCAGGATGCCTGTGGCCAATTATTGCTGAGGGTGTTTAGTACACGCCCCACACTATAAAAGGCCGCCAGCACGGCGGCCTAGTGTAGTGTGTTCCGGAGCAGGGATAGAGTAGCATAGGCAGGGACAGTGACTGTTATTTCTTTCTTGCTTAACCTGGATTCCTTTAGTTTAGGGAAAGAGAAGGATAGGTAGGGAGAGTGTCAGTGTGTTTTGTGCTTCTGCTATAGTGTGCTTAAAAAAAAACATTTATTCTAGGGACAGAAAACTCTAGGTAGGGACAGTGTCAGTTTCTTTCACTCTGCAAGTCCTTGTTTCCAGGGACCTGGAAGGACAGTGAGTGAATTGTCCTTTTGCTATATTGTGATTAAAAAAAACATTTATTCTAGGGACAGAAAACTCTAGGTAGGGACAGTGTCAGTTTCTTTCACTCTGCAAGTCCTTGTTTCCAGGGACCTGGAAGGACAGTGAGTGAATTGTCCTTTTGCTATATTGTGATTAAAAAAAACATTTATTCTAGGGACAGAAAACTCTAGGTAGGGACAGTGTCAGTTTCTTTCACTCTGCAAGTCCTTGTTTCCAGGGACCTGGAAGGACAGTGAGTGAATTGTCCTTTTGCTATATTGTGATTAAAAAAAACATTTATTCTAGGGACAGAAAACTCTAGGTAGGGACAGTGTCAGTTTCTTTCACTCTGCAAGTCCTTGTTTCCAGGGACCTGGAAGGACAGTGAGTGAATTGTCCTTTTGCTATATTGTGATTAAAAAAAACATTTTTTTCTAGGGACAGAAAACTGTAGGTAGGGAGAGTGTTTTTTTTCTTTCACTCTGCAAGTCCTTGTTTCCAGGGACCTGTAAGGACAGTGAGTTAATTTTCCTTGTGCTATATTGTGATTAAAAAAAACATTTATTCTAGGGACAGAAAACTCTAGGTAGGGACAGTGTCAGTTTCTTTCACTCTGCAAGTCCTTGTTTCCAGGGACCTGGAAGGACAGTGAGTGAATTGTCCTTTTGCTATATTGTGATTAAAAAAAACATTTTTTTCTAGGGACAGAAAACTGTAGGTAGGGAGAGTATTTTTTTTCTTTCACTCTGCAAGTCCTTGTTTCCAGGGACCTGTAAGGACAGTGAGTTAATTGTCCTTGTGCTATATTGTGCTGAAAAAAACATTTATTCCAGGGACAGAAAACTCTAGGTAGGGACAGTGTCAGTTTCTTTCACTCTGCAAGTCCTTGTTTCCAGGGACCTGGAAGGACAGTGAGTGAATTGTCCTTTTGCTATATTGTGATTAAAAAAAACATTTTTTTCTAGGGACAGAAAACTGTAGGTAGGGAGAGTGTTTTTTTTCTTTCACTCTGCAAGTCCTTGTTTCCAGGGACCTGTAAGGACAGTGAGTTAATTTTCCTTGTGCTATATTGTGATTAAAAAAAACATTTTTTCTAGGGACAGAAAACTGTAGGTAGGGAGAGTGTTTTTTTTCTTTCACTCTGCAAGTCCTTGTTTCCAGGGACAGAGAAGGACACCTGAAGGTAGCCCTTATTGCTTTTTTCCCATCTCCCTGCAGGCCATCTATTAGAATGTCTGGAAGGCAAACAAGGAGAGGCAGACAGTCAGGAGGCAATAAAAGAGGGCAAGCAGGCTCTGTGTCTGGGGGCAACAGTGCTGGTCGTGGACGCGGTGCATTGTCATCAGCACATGGCCATGGGACACGCTTGTCCTTCTTTTCGGCAGCTGGACATGTTGAGCCACATCATGCCGAAGACTTGGTAGAGTGGATGACCAAGCCCTCCTCCTCCTCCTCATCCTCTCTCACCCAGGCTCAGGGTACTGGAAAAGCAGCTGCCAAAGCGTCGTCTTCCCTGGTATCAATGTCAGACAAATCATCAGTCACTCCTTCCCTAGACCCACCATGTCCTCCTCCTGAGGAGTCCCCCGAACTGTTTCAGCACAGTGTTGGGTACATGCTCCAGGAGGATGCCCAGCGTTTCGAAGGGTCTGATGATGAAACCCAGCTAGAGGAAGGCAGTAGCGTGAGAGCAGACAGAGGGGATGCTCAAGAAGGACACCAATCTGGCAGTCATGTTCCAGCAGCTGCAGCATACTGCCAGATTGGCTCCAGTGATGAGGAGGGAGGGGATGATGAGGTCAATGACTCCACGTGGGTGCCTAATAGGAGAGAGGAGGAGGAGGAGGATGAGGAGGAGGCACATCTCCAACGAGGCAGGATGCCCTTTGGTGGCCAGCGTAAGGGCAGTACACCGACGGAATCACACCGCAGAGCTCCGCCTGTGCAGGGCGCTGCCTCTGCCCGTCATTCAAAAAGTTCTTTGGTGTGGGCCTTTTTTGAGGCTAGTGCATCAGATCGCACAGCTGCTGTTTGCAACATATGTCTCAAGCGTATATCGCGTGGCCAAAACATCAGCCGCTTGGGTACCACATGCCTGACCAGACATATGTTGACCTGCCATGCAGCTCGTTGGCAAGCCTACCTCAAAGACCCACACCAAAGAACAAAGCGGACCTCTCCTTGCACCGCATCAGCTGGGATCTCCAACCCCACTATAACTTCAGTCCTCTCTGAAACATGCACTGAGAGGAATGAAGGTGTAGAATTAGGTGTGTCACAGCCAAGTACTTGCGCCCACTCTGCTAGCAGTACACCGACGTCCGATTCTAGCAGGCAAATTTCCCTGCCCCAGCTGCTGGACCGTCGAAAGAAGTTCACTCCCAGCCATCCACATGCCCAGCGGTTGAATGCTAGCTTGGCTAAATTGCTAGCGCTTCAACTGCTGCCTTTTCAGTTGGTAGACTCGGCCCCCTTCCGTGAGTTTGTGCAATGTGCGGTTCCTCAGTGGCAGGTTCCCAAACGCCACTTTTTCTCACGGAAGGCTATTCCGGCTCTCTACCGGCATGTGGAAGGCAATGTCTTGGCCTCGCTGGACAGGGCGGTCAGCGGTAAGGTGCATATTACCGCTGACTCATGGTCCAGCAGGCATGGACAGGGACGTTACCTTTCTTTCACGGCCCATTGGGTCACTCTTTTGGCAGCTGGGAAGGATTCAGGACAAGGTGCAGTAGTGTTGGAGGTTGTCCCACCGCCACGCCTCCAAAATGCTACTACTGGTTGTGACACACCTCTCTCCTCCACCCCCTCCTCTTCTTCTTCCTCCATGGCCTCTTCCTGTGGTTTGTCCTATGAACCAGCGGTGCTCCGTAGCCGTTCACGGGGCTACGCAAGTACGCAGGCAAAAAGATGCCATGCCGTGCTTGCGCTGGTGTGTTTGGGGGACAGAAGCCACACTGGGGCAGAGGTCCTGTCTGCTCTGCAGGGCCAGGCCGAGAGGTGGTTGACGCCACGCCAGCTTAAGCCAGGAATGGTGGTTTGCGACAATGGCACCAACCTCCTCTCCGCCCTCCGACAGGGACAACTGACCCATGTGCCCTGTGTGGCTCACGTCCTTAACCTGGTGGTGCAGCGGTTCTTGGGCAGGTACCCGGGCTTACAGGATGTCCTGAGGCAGGCCAGGAAAGTCTGTGTGCATTTCCGCAGATCTTATAATGCCAGTGCTCGCCTGGCTGAGCTGCAAAAGGAGTTGAACCTGCCCAAGAACCGCCTTATATGTGACATGCCCACCAGGTGGAACTCAACGTTGGCCATGCTGCAGCGGCTGCACACGCAGCAGAGGGCCATCAATGAGTACCTGTGCGACTACGGCACCAGGACAGGGTCAGGGGAGCTTGGTTTTTTTTCTCCACGCCAGTGGGGCATGATCAGGGATGCATGCACTGTCCTGGCACCATTTGAGGAGGCCACGAGGATGGTGAGCAGTGACAGTGCATGCATCAGTGACACTGTACCTCTTGTCCACCTGTTGGAGCACACGCTGCGTGGAATAATGGACAGGGCACTTGAGGCAGAACAGAGGCAGGAAGAGGAGGACTTCCTTGCCTCTCAAGGCCCCCTTTACCCAGACAGTGTTCCTTCTGTCCCACCCATCGCACAGGAAGAGGAGGAGGAGGAGGAGGAGGAGGAGGATTGTGTCAGCATGGAGGTGGAGGCTGGCACTCAGCATCATCAGCAGCAGTCTTTTAGGGATGATTTACAGTCCCAAGAAACCAGTGGACTTGTACGTGGCTGGGAGGAGGTGGCTGCGGATCATGTCGTCCTTAGTGACCCAGAGGACTCCGGAGCGAATGCCTCAGCAAACCTACGCTGCATGGCCTCCCTGATCCTGCAAAGTCTGCGGAAGGATCCTCGTATTCTTCGGATCAAGGAGAGGGACCATTACTGGCTGGCCACTCTCCTTGATCCACGGTACAAGGGTAAGGTTGCGGACCTTATGTTACCGTCGCAGAGGGAGCAGAGGATGAGACAACTCCGGGAGGCCTTGCAGAAAGGTCTGTGCAACGCGTTCCCAGAGACTGGGAGGTTGCAAACTCCTGGTCCTGGACAACGAGTTGCTGAGGCTTCGGCCAGTCAAAGAAGGAGCGGTGGGGAAGGTGGCCGTCTGACCGATGCGTTCAGACAATTCTTTAGTCCGCAGCCCCAAAGTATGATTGGTTCCAGCAACCATCGCCAGCGTCTGATAAACATGGTGCAGGAATATCTAGGGGCAAGGTCAGACTTGGACACCTTCCCCACCGAAAATCCTCTGGCTTACTGGGTCTTGAGGATGGATCACTGGCCAGAGCTTGCACAGTATGCAATTGAGCTACTGGCCTGTCCTGCATCCAGCGTTCTTTCGGAACGCACATTCAGTGCTGCTGGAGGATTTGTCACGGATCACAGGGTGCGCCTGTCCACCGACTCGGTTGATCGACTGACTTTCATCAAGATGAACCAGTCTTGGATCACCACCAGCTACCACACACCTGATGCTGATATAACAGACTAATTGATTTTAAAATGTCACATCCCTTCAAGACTGATGCTGATGCTGAGTGCCTGTGCTGTTATGTTGACTGGCTATCCTCCTCCTCCGAGTCCTCAATGATACGATTGATGATGATAGCTTGGAAGATCATTTTTGTTTATGGGTGCCGCCACCAGTGCCTAACGCCCAATTTTTCAGCCCCTGTTTAACAGGGGCGTGTAATTACAATTTTTGAAGCAATACTTTGCAACAGGGCTCATTGCTGTGCTCCAAGTACAGTATCTGTGAGGAGTTGCAGTGTTGTGCCACCAGTGCCTAAGGCCCAATTTTTCAGCCCCTGTTTAACAGGGGCGTGTCATTACAATTTTTGAAGCAATACTTTGCAACAGGGCTCATTGCTGTGCTCCAAGTACAGTATCTGTGAGGGGTTGCAGTGTTGTGCCACCAGTGCCTAAGGCCCAATTTTTCAGCCCCTGTTCAACAGGGGCATGTAATTACAATTCTTGATCTAATAATTCACAGCAGGGCCCATTGCTGCACCCACCAAGAGTAACTGTCAGGGCTTACAGTGTTGTGGCACCAGCACCACCATCAAAGGCCCAATTTTTACTACCACTGTTCAACAATTATATGTAATTAAAATTCCTGATATAATAGTTGACAGCAGGGCGTTCCAGCACCAACCAAGAGTAACTGTGAGTGCTTACAGTGTTGTGCCAACACCAACAACTAAGGGGCCTATTTCTGCAGAGTATATACGGCAGGTCCCTACTTTCAAACATCCAACTTACAAACGACTCCTACTTGCAAACGCAAGAAGACAACAGGAAGTGAGAGGAAATCTACCACTAGGAAGGAAAATTCTCTCCTGTAAGAATAAATATGGGAGAAAGGTGTCTCCTCTGTACTGATGCTTTATCAGCAATCCTTGTTTCAAGAAAAACACCACATTTCAAAAACAGTTGTCATTGGGACGGAAAGTGAGGTGAAATGTTCTGAACAGGGGCACAGACAGCAAAACAAATGTTACAGGGGTGATAACCCTTACCTATGTTTTCCAAAAAGTTTAAAAATAGATTTTTGGGCTGGAGCTACACTTCAACAATGTACCTGTTCAAAATTACAAACAGATTCTACATAAGAACAAACCTACAGTCCCTGTCTTGTATGCACCGCCTGTATACGGCTGTTCAGAGTATATAGGGCCTTTTTTATTTTATGTGCGGGGTTCCCCTTAATATCCATACAAGACCCAAAGGGGCTGGTAATGGGCTGGGGTAGGGGGGGGGGGGGTCATGGGGTAGCTATGCCATTTTTCTTAAAGAATTTCATCCATATTACCGGGACCAGACATTACATTAAAGCCGCAAGCAGTTTTAAATGGCTTTTTTTTCCTTTAGAAGTGTCATTTTGTGCAGGGACAGTTCTAAACACGGGAAACACGTGGCACTTCACAGGCATACTTTAGACACCCCCCAGGTACGATATTTAAAGGAATATTTGACTTTTTTTTTTTCACTTTATGCATCATTAAAATGACTGCTCCCGAAAAACGACCGTTTTTAAAACTTCTTTTTGCATTGATACATGTCCCCTGGTGCAGAACCCGGGTTCCCAAACCCTTTTTAGGACAATAACATGCATAATAGTTGTTATAATTAGCACTTTAGAATTCGAACGTTCGCATCCATTGTATTTAATAGGGTTCTAATGTTCGTTCGAACTTCCGGTCCGTTCGCGGGTTCTGGTGCGAACCGAACCCGGGGGTGTTCGGCTCATCACTACTGACCACCAATGTAAGGGCAATTCTCCATCCCATGCACCACCAATGTAAGGGAAAAGTCTCCATACCGCTGACAACCAATGTAGGAGACATTTTCTCTACTACTGTTTACCAGTGTAAAGGGGGTATTCTTTAAACAGACCACAAATATAAGGTGGCACTTTTCCTTTGACCACCAAAGAGAGCATTCTTCTTCCCACTGCCCATTAATTTAGGTGGCTATTAGTCTCTGCATTAATTAATCCATTTAAAGGGGACATTCGTCTTCCTACTGACCACCAATATATAGGCACCTTCTTCACCCCACTAACCACCAATGTAAGGGACATTCTTCCCTCAACTGATCACCAATGTAAGGGACATTCTTCTCACTGACCACCAATGTAAGGAACATTCTTCCCTCAACTGATCACCAATGTGGGGAAGCATTTTCCTACCACTGACAACCAATGCAGGAAAACATTCGTCTGTTCAATGATCATCAATTTAAAGAGGCCTCCTTCCAGTCACTGACCACCAATGTAAAGGGACCTTCTTTCTCCTACAGACCACAAATCTACGGGCACATGCTGCCCCCCACTGACCTCTGAGGGGTATTTTTTTTTCTATTGACCATCAATTAAATGGTCCCCTTACCACTGACCATAAGTGTCAGGGGGCACTTTACCACTGACTATTAATAATATAGGGGGGCACGCTTCCTTTGGCAGATCACCAATGTAAGGGAACAGTTTACCATTACCATCAACCTAAGGGTTGACAACCAATATAAGGGGCAACTACATTGGCCACTCTACATTGTTCATATCCTTGATATACTCCTGACTCCTGCTCTCTTGAATTTGTTTTAGCCCTGAGTTTTTATTGTATCAACAGTTGGTGGTTGCCAAGTGGCCCCAGTTTCAGTGTAGTTTACCTCTAGCCCTGTTTCACATGCCAAATCGGCGGCTATTGGCAGCAATGGCACTGTCTGAATCGGTGCGACGCCGCATTTACGGCACCAAACCGATTCCCAAACGTTGTTTCTGTACTACTTGTGGCGACTTTGGGGTGCGATTTCAATAGACATCTGTGCAGAAACCCGGAAAGATGTCTGAAATCACCCCCGAAGTCGGCACTGACATGCGGGAATGAAATTGTGCGAGTTCAGCTGAACCCTCCACCATTTCATTCCTGCTGTCAGTGTGAACCTGGGCTGAAGGTAGGTTATGACAAAGTGTTGGCTCTCTGTCTATGTCTTGTGCAAGGAAAAGCATATGTAATGGAAGAGGATCCTTTGTGCTGAGGTTTATATGTGTCTGTAGGACTATGGCTTGTAGCAAAGTATTAAGGAATAGATTGTGGCACATGTGTGCAATGTATACGGTATCACCTCTCTCTAGTGCTCAGTACAATTTTTTCTAATCTGTCTCCTCTCTGTATATTATGGGCCCCACTGCCCCTCTCTGTATATTATGGGCCCCACTGCCCCTCTCTGTATATTATAGACCCCACTGCCCCTCTCTGTATATTATGGACCCCACTGACCCTCTCTGTATATTATGGACCCCACTTACCCTCTCTGTTTATTATGGACCCCACTGCCCCTCTCTGTATATTATGGACCCCACTGCCCCCTCTCTATATTATGGACCCCACTGCTCCTCTCTGTATATTATAGACCCCACTGCTCCTCTCTGTATATTATAGACCCCACTGCCCCTCTCTGTATATTATGGACCCCACTGACCCTCTCTGTATATTATGGACCCCACTGCCCCTCTCTGTATATTATGGACCCCACTGCCCCTCTCTCTATATTATGGACCCACCTGCTCCTCTCTGTATATTATAGACCCCACTGCCCATCTCTGTATATTATGGACCCCACTGCCCCTCTCTGTATATTATGGACCCCACTGCTCCTCTCTGTATATTATGGACCCCACTGCCCCTCTCTGTATATTATGCGCCCCACTGCCCCTCTCTGTATATTATGGACCCCACTGCCCCCCCCTCTGTATATTATGGACCCAACTGCCCCTCTCTGTATATTATGGACCCACCTGCTCCTCTCTGTATATTATGGACCCCATTGCTCCTCTCTGTATATTATGGACCCAACTGCTCCTCTGTATATTATGGGCCCCACTGCCCCTCTCTGTATATTATGGACCCCACTGCTCCTCTCTGTATATTATGGACCCCACTGCCCCTCTCTGTATATTATGGACCCCACTGCCCCTCTCAGTATATTATGGACCCCACTGCCCCCCCTCTGTATATTATGGACCCCACTGCCCCTCTCTGTATATTATAGACCCCACTGCTCCTCTCTGTATATTATGGACCCAACTGCTCCTCTGTATTTTTATGGCCCCCACTGCCCCTCTCTGTATATTATGGACCCCACTGCTACTCTCTGTATATTATGGACCCCACTGCCCCCCCCTGTATATTATGGACCCCACTGCCCCCTCTGTATATTATGGACCCCACTGCTACTCTCTGTATATTATGGGCCCCACTGCCCCTCTTTGTATATTATGGACCCCACTGCCCCCTGTATATTATGGACCCCACTGCCCCCCTCTGTATATTATGGACCCCACTGCCCCCCTCTGTATATTATGGACCCCACTGCTCCTCTCTATGTATTATGGACCCCACTGCCCCTCCCTGTATATTGAGTTGAGAGGCATCTTACTATAGCGCGGTCTTACCCCGAAGGGTCCCAACGCAGTCCCCATATTATGGACCTCACTGCCCATCTCTGTATATTATGGACCCCACTGCTCCTCTCTATATATTATGAACCCCACTGCCCATCCCTGTATATTATGGACCCCACTGCCCCTCTCTGTATATTATGGGCCCCACTGCCCCTCTCTGTATATTATAGACCCCACTGCCCCTCTCTGTATATTATGGACCTCACTGACCCTCTCTGTATATTATGGACCCCACTTACCCTCTCTGTTTATTATGGACCCCACTGCCCCTCTCTGTATATTATGGACCCCACTGCCCCCTCTCTATATTATGGACCCCACTGCTCCTCTCTGTATATTATAGACCCCACTGCTCCTCTCTGTATATTATAGACCCCACTGCCCCTCTCTGTATATTATGGACCCAACTGACCCTCTCTGTATATTATGGACCCCACTGCCCCTCTCTGTATATTATGGACCCCACTGCCCTTCTCTCTATATTATGGACCCCACTGCTCCTCTCTGTATATTATAGACCCCACTGCCCCTCTCTGTATATTATGGACCCCACTGCCCCTCTCTGTATATTATGGACCCCACTGCTCCTCTCTGTATATTATGGACCCCACTGCCCCCTCTGTATATTATGGGCCCCACTGCCCCTCTCTGTATATTATGGACCCCACTGCCCCCCCCTCTGTATATTATGGACCCAACTGCCCCTCTCTGTATATTATGGACCCACCTGCTCCTCTCTGTATATTATGGACCCAACTGCTCCTCTGTATATTATGGGCCCCACTGCCCCTCTCTGTATATTATGGACCCCACTGCTCCTCTCTGTATATTATGGACCCCACTGCCCCTCTCTGTATATTATGGACCCCACTGCCCCTCTCAGTATATTATGGACCCCACTGCCCCCCCCTCTGTATATTATGGACCCCACTGCCCCTCTCTGTATATTATAGACCCCACTGCTCCTCTCTGTATATTATGGACCTAACTGCTCCTCTGTATTTTTATGGCCCCCACTGCCCCTCTCTGTATATTATGGACCCCACTGCTACTCTCTGTATATTATGGGCCCCACTGCTCCTCTCTGTATATTATGGGCCCCACTGCCCCTCTTTGTATATTATGGACCCCACTGCCCCCCCCCTGTATATTATGGACCCCACTGCCCCCCTCTGTATATTATGGACCCCACTGCCCCCCTCTGTATATTATGGACCCCACTGCTCCTCTCTATGTATTATGGACCCCACTGCCCCTCCCTGTATATTGAGTTGAGAGGCATCTTACCATAGCACGGTCTTACCCCGAAGGGTCCCAACGCAGTCCCCATATTATGGACCTCACTGCCCATCTCTGTATATTATGGACCCCACTGCTCCTCTCTATATGTTATGAACCCCACTGCCCATCCCTGTATATTATGGACCCCACTGCCCCTCTCTGTATATTATGGACCCCACTGCTCCTCTCTATATATTATGGACCCCACTGCCCCTCCCTGTATATTATGGACCCCACTGCCCATCCCTGTATATTATGGACCCAACTGCTCCTCTCTGTATATTATGGACCCCACTGCCCCTCCCTGTATATTATGGACCCCACTGCCCCTCCCTGTATATTATGGACCCCACTGCCCATCCCTGTATATTATGGAGCCAACTGCTCCTCTCTATATATTATGGACCCCACTGCCCCTCCCTGTATATTATGGACCCACTGCCCCCTCTGTATATTATAGACCCCACTGCCCCTCTCTGTATATTATGGACCCCACTGCCCCTCCCTGTATATTATGGACCCCACTGCCCATCCCTGTATATTATGGACCCAACTGCTCCTCTCTGTAGATTATGGACCCCACTGCTCCTCTCTATATATTATGGACCCCACTGCCCCTCCCTGTATATTATGGACCCCACTGCCCATCCCTGTATATTATGGAGCCAACTGCTCCTCTCTATATATTATGGACCCCACTGCCCCTCCCTGTATATTATGGACCCCACTGCCCCTCCCTGTATATTATGGACCCACTACCCCCTCTGTATATTATAGACCCCACTGCCCCTCTCTGTATATTATGGACCCCTCTGCCCCTCTCTGTATACTATGGACCCAACTTCTCCTCTGTATATTATGGACCCCACTGCCCCTCTCTGTATATTATGGACCCCACTGCTCCTCTCTATATATTATGGACCCCACTGCCCCCCCTGTATATTATGGACCCCACTGCCCATCCCTGTATATTGTGGACCCAACTGCTCCTCTCTGTATATTATGGACCCCACTGCCCCTCCCTATATATTATGGACCCCACTGCCCATCCCTGTATATTATGGACCCAACTGCTCCTCTCTGTATATTATGGGCCCCACTGCTCCTCTCTATATATTATGGACCACACTGCCCCTCCCTGTATATTATGGACCCCACTGCCCATCCCTTTATATTATGGACCCAACTGCTCCTCTCTATATATTATGGACCCCACTGCCCCTCCCTGTATATTATGGACCCCACTGCCCCTCCCTGTATTTTATGGACCCACTGCCCCCTCTGTATATTATGGACCCCACTGCCCCTCTCTGTATATTATGGACCCCACTTCCCCTCTCTGTATATTATGGACCCCACTGCCCCTCTCTGTATATTATGGACCCCACTGCCCATCCCTGTATATTATGGACCCCACTGCCCCTCTCTGTATATTATGGACCCCCCTGTCCATCCCTGTATATTATGGACCCAACTGCTCCTCTCTATATATTATGGGCCCAACTGCTCCTCTCTGTATATTATGGACCCCACTGCTCCTCTCTATATATTATGGACCCCACTGCTCCTCTCTATATATAATATGGACCCCACTGCCTCTCCCTGTATATTATGGACCCCACTTCCCATCCCTGTATATTATGGACCCCACTGCCCCTCTCTGTATATTATGGACCCCACTGCCCCTCTCTGTATATTATGGACCCCACTGCCCCTCTCTGTATATTATGGACCCCACTGCCCCTCTCTGTATATTATGGACCCCACTGCCTCTCCCTGTATATTATGGACCCCACTGCCCATCCCTGTATATTATGGACCCCACTGCCCATCCCTGTATATTATGGACCCCACTGCTCCTCTCTATATATTATGGACCCCACTGCTCCTCTCTATATATAATATGGACCCCACTGCCTCTCCCTGTATATTATGGACCCCACTGCCCATCTCTGTATATTATGGACCCCACTGCCCCTCTCTGTATATTATGGACCCCACTGCCCCTCTCTGTATATTATGGACCCTACTGCCCCTCTCTGTATATTATGGACCCCACTGCCCCTCTCTGTATATTATGGACCCCAGGACATGCAACTATTCTGGATAATCAGTTTTGTATTGGTCATCCCCCGGTCGGTCCATGCACACATATAGCAGACACGCGGTCAGTCTGGGGACAATAATCTTTTCTTTTTTTGGGACCAGAGGAGAAGCCGTAGACATTGTACAGATCTCCGTCTCCTTCTGGAAAGTGTGTGAAAGGTCTTTTCCTGACATTCTGCTACTGGGTGGGAATTATTATCCCAGGAAAGGAGGAATTAGCAAAACAATCACTTTAACAATCCAACCGCCTCAAAATAGAAGAAATTCTCTTTATAAACATTGTGATGAGGTCATGTAAGCCGCCATAATTCTGGGTGAGGTGACAAAGGGGAATGTGCTGCTTTAAAGGGACGACATTGTCAACATTGTAACATTTGTGTTCTGCTACAATGACCCTTCTGTAGACGATAGGAAAGCAAAGTGTCTACATTGTGTCCCTTTCATCTGATAAGATCCCACAAAGAGCTCTGTGTATAGATATACCATCAGAGGGTGTATGGGAATCTCACATTCAATGTACCGATCATTTCATTCAAGAGGTCAGAAAGAGCGTCCTTTATAAATGATGGTGTCCGGAGTTCACAGATCATCTCAATCTGAAATGGAAAGAGTCCACAAGGCTTCCATAAAAAAAATGTCAAATCGGAAGCTATATCTTCAGTTACATTGTTACATTGTTAGTCTGATTGAAAAACAAAAACAAAAAGTCCATCTAGTTCAACCAATAAAAGGGGAAGAAAAATATCCAATCCCATATACACAATCCTATACCCACAGTTCACCCAAAAGGAAGGCAAAAAACCTCAATCTATGGACATCATCCGAAAATGTGTGATCTTTAGGGGAATACACGGGAGGTGTGTGTGTTTATACATACTGTATATACCAGGGATATGCAATTAGCGGACCTCCAGCTGTTGCCAAACTACAAGTCCCATGAGGCATAGCGAGACATTTGACAGCATCAAGCATGACACCCAAAGGCAGAGGCATGATGGGACTTGTAGTTTGGCAACAGCTGGAGGTCCGCTAATTGCATATCCCTGGTATATACACATAAAACACACAGCATATGTAAAACCAATCAGCCATAACATTATGACCACCCGTCGTAACCCATCAGGGCAATGGACTCCACTAGACCTCAGAAGGTATGCTGTGGTATCTGCCAGCAAGCCATCAGTAGCAGATACTTTAAGTCCTGTAAGTTGTGAAGTGGGGCCTCCATGGATCGCACTTGTTTTTCTAGCACATCTAACAGATGTTTGATTGGATTGAGATCTGGAGAATTTGGAGGCCACGTCAAGACTTCAAATCTGTTGTTGGGTTCCTCAAACCATTCTTGATTTCATCAAACCAGGCCACCTTCTTCCATTGCTCTGTGTTTCAGTTCTGAAGTTCACATGCCCATTGTAGGCACTTTTGGATGTGGACACGGGTCAGCATGGGCACCCTGACCGGTCCCCGGCTACACAGCTCCATCCACAACAAACTGTGATGATCTGTGTGTTCTGATGCCTTTCTATCAGAACCAGCATTCACTTTTATACCAATTTTGAACTCCAGTAGCTCTTTTATTGGATGGGACTACACGGGTCAGCCTTCCCTTCCCACCTCCATCAATGAGCCCCCCACCCATCTCCCTTAATGGGCCTTTCATCCCCACCTCCCTCAATGAGCCTTCCCTCCCACCTCCATCAATGAGTCTTCCCTCTCCACCTCCATCAATGAGCCTTCCCTCCCCCACCTCCTTCAATGAGCCTTCCCTCCCCCACCTCCTTCAATGAGTCTTCCCTCTCCACCTCCATCAATGAGCCTTCCCTCCCCACCTCCATCAATGAGCCTTCCCTCCCCCACCTCCTTTAATGAGCCTTCCCTCCCCCACCTCCTTCAATGAGTCTTCCCTCTCCACCTCCATCAATGAGCCTTCCCTCCCCCACCTCCATCAATGAGTCTTCCCTCTCCACCTCCATCAATTAGCCTTCCCTCCCCCACCTCCTTCAATGAGCCTTCCCTCCCCCACCTCCTTCAATGAGACTTCCCTCCCCCACCTCCATCAATGAGCTTTCCCTCCCCACCTCCATCAATGAGTCTTTAAATCTTCCCTCCCCATCTCCATCAATAAGTCTTCCCCATCCACCTCCTTCAATGAGCCTTCCCTCCCCACCTCCATCAACAATGAGCCTTGCCTCTCCAACTCTATAAATTAGACTACCCCCTCCCCACACCTCCATCAATGAGCCTTCCCTTTATACCTCCATCACTGAGCCTTCCCTCCCCACCTTCATCAATGAGCTTTCCCTCCCCACCTCCCTAAATGAGCCTTCCCTCCCCCACCTCCATCAATGATCCTTTGCTTCCCACCTCCATCACTGAGCCTTCCCTCTTCACCTCCATCAATGAGCCTTCCCTCCCCCACCTCCATCAATGAGCTTTCCCCCTACCCACCTCCATCAATGAGCCTTCCCCCTCCCCACCTCCATCAATGAGCCTTCCCCCTCCCCACCTCCTTCAATGAGACTTCCCTCCCCACCTCCATTAATGAGCTTTCCCTCCCCACCTCCATCAATGAGTCTTTAAATCTTCCCTCCCCATCTCCATCAATAAGCCTTCCCCATCCACCTCCTTCAATGAGCCTTCCCTCCCCACCTCCATCAACAATGAGCCTTGCCTCTCCAACTCTATAAATTAGACTACCCCCTCCCCACACCTCCATCAATGAGCCTTCCCTTTATACCTCCATCACTGAGCCTTCCCTCCCCACCTCCATCAATGAGCTTTCCCTCCCCACCTCCATCAATGAGCTTTCCCTCCCCTCCTCCCTAAATGAGCCTTCCCTCCCCCACCTCCATCAATGAGCTTTCCCTCCCCTCCTCCCTAAATGAGCCTTCCCTCCCCCACCTCCATCAATGATCCTTCGCTTCCCACCTCCATTAACGAGTCTTCCCTCTCAACCTCCATCACTGAGCCTTCCCTCTTCACCTCCATCAATGAGCCTTCCCTCTCCCATCTCCATCAATGAGCTTTCCCCCTCCCCACCTCCATCAATGAGCCTTCCCCCTCACCACTTCCATCAATGAGCCTTCCCCCTCCCCACCTCCATCAATGAGCCTTTCCCCTCTCCACCTCCATCAAGGAGCCTTTCCTCTCCACCTCCATCAATGAGCCTTCCCCCTCCCCACCTCCATCAATGAGCCTTCCCTCCCCACCTCCATCAATGAGCCTTCCCTCCCCACCTCCATCAATGAGCCTTCCCTCCCCACCTCCATCAATGAGCCTTTCCTCCCCACCTCCATCAATGAGCCTTTCCTCCCCACCCGCATCAATGAGTCTTCCCTCCCCACCTCCATCAATGAGCCTTCACTCCCACCTCCATCAATGAGCCTTCTCTCTCCACCTCCACCAATGAGCCTTCTCTCCCCACCTCCATCAATGAGCCTTCCTTCCCCACCTCCATCAATGAGCCTTCCTTCCCCCCTATCAATAAGCCTTGGCTGCCCCCCACCCTGTCACCGTTTCTCTGGTTTTCCTTCTTTGGACCACTTTTGCTTGGTCCTGACCACTGCAGACCAGGAACATCCCACAAGAGCTGCAGCTTCGGAGTTGCTTTGACCCAGTCCTCTAGAAATTACAATTTGGTCCTTGTCAAAGTTCCTGAAATGCTTACACTTGCCAGTTTTTTCTGCTTCTAGCACATCAACTTCGGGGACAACGTGTTCACTTGCTGTCTAATATTTCCCACTAACTTTCAGATGCCACTGTAACCAGATTATTGATGATTTTCATTGTACCGGTCAGAGTGTTCTGGCTGATCAGTGTATAGCAGTAAGGAGGAATAATGGTCGGATTATGCTCAGGGTTGAGGTGATAAATTCTTAAAAGCTTTTGAACAAAATTATAACTGAAAACATATTTTTCCTGCAGCCTTATCAGGAGAGAAATATCACTTCCTCTTCATCACTTCTTTTTCTCCGGGTTGTAGAAGGGAAGAGTTGGGTACTAGGCTGGCCATACATAGACATCGGAGGGTGATGGGACGGGGAGGCTGATTTAAGGGGCATCAGGGCAGAATGTCTCCATAGACTTGTATGCTCGGTCTTTCCAACCTTCCATGTTCATGTCTCTGTAGAAGGAAGGAGTCTCGCATCAGCACATTGTGGAAACAGTAGTGACAGGGGAGAGTTGCAAACTCATCCATTGACTAGTCCTCTTCAACAGCAGGTTAGGTCAGAGCCCCCCCCCCCCCCCGCCCCCATAGACATGAACTCATTACCTGATCATGCCAAAAATGACAACTGTCATCTCATGACTATGGATGGCTTCATGTGAATCTGTTAATGTACCACTTCAGGGAGAAGTGTCAGGTCTCTAGATTAATGCCCACCTTATGATTCCTACCCTGCCTTCAGTGCTCCACCAACACCAGTTGTGCTCTCACCTGGTATATCTGACCCACATCCAAGTAAGGTCAAAAGCAGCATGAGGGTCCCTTTAAATTGACACCTCTCTCCCTAGCTGGTTGTGCCTCTTGTACTCCTCTCCTCAGAGTCCCATCATCAAAAAAAAAAAAAAAGCCACTCCTAGTGCTTCACCTAAAACAGGTTTTATTCATCCACTCTTAAAAAATGCGACACACATTTCTCACTGCATATATTGCACCCACATGTAAAAGCCACAATTCAAAATATTTTCCGGTATTCAGCAAGATACAGCACTTTTGGGTTTTGCTGTTTGAGATTATGTCATCCAATAAGCCCCAACCCAATGCATTTCGTCACCAGGACACGTGACTTCCTCAGGGGCATTTTTTAAGAGTGGGTGAAATATAAAAAAAAAAAAAAAAAAGGTAAAGCACTGCGAGTGTCCGTTTTTTATTTTTTTATGCCGTGATTTGGAGGAGAGGAGTAGAACAGGCACAACCAGCTGGGGGGAGAGGTGTCCATTTGAAGGGACCTTGTGTTGTTTTTGACCTTACATTGGATGGGGATCAGATATACCAGGTGAGAGCACAGCTGGCTTTGGTGGAGCACTGAAGGTGGAGGAGTGAAAGGGTGTATACACTTAACAGTCTATGAGCACATTGAGTGGATACGCTTTGTGGAATCTGGAGAGAATCCCTTTTTAAGTTTTGGCATTTGGCCTGGCTCTCATTCCATGGCAGACTATATGTGAAGGGCAACCTGAAGCATCGCTCTGCGGAGAACCGTGGTTGTCCAAAGTGGAATGTGGTGGTGTGGAGGAGACGATGGACAATTTCCTGCTTCAGTACCCCTTCAATATAGAAGTCTATAGAGGGGTGGATAGGGCTCTGGGTATTCCTTTCCTTTCCAGCTTGAGTTATGCAAAGAGGTCATACGGGTCTTTTGAGACTCATCGGGATTTTGATTTTGAGACACTTTTTCTAGTTAGCTTAGTAGTCCGTTTCCTCATGTGGAATGCACAGTGTCAGGTTTCCACTCAAAGTCCTTCCTGTGGAGGTGGTGGTGCACGCCATTCTGGGTAAGGTGGGGAAGATTTGGGGTTTTGAGAAGGACAGGTGTCGGTCAGGAGCCAGGACAAAGGTGTGGAGGAATGTCAGGTCCCCGTAGCTGCTGTCTGTCAGTCTCAGGGTGTGCGGCTTTTCTTTTTTCTGTCCTTTCACGTCCCCCTTAATTTTTATAGGATCAGATGTTTGGAAAAAAGGCTGCATGCATGGGTTACACGTGTAATAGTTTCTTAGCCCCAGGGGGGGTGTTTAGGTCAGGAGGTCTCAAACTGGCGGCCCTTAAGCGGTTGCAAAACTACAAGTTCCTTGAGGCCTTGCAAGGCTGACAGTTACAAGCCTGACTCCCTCAAGCAAAGGCATGATGGGACTTGTAGTTCCGCAGCAGCTGGAGGGCCACCAATTTGAGACCCCTGGTTTAGGTGGAGGTTAGGGCTCTGGTGGTGCATAATAATAATAATAATAATATCACATATCTTGGTTTGTATATTTAGTTCCGTTTGTTTTTTTTCAGGCAAAAAAAATCAGTTTGTTATTTTATGCTAAAGTAAGCGATTTGTTTGTTTATATATCATTTTATTTATTCTGTATATATGTAAATATGTTTTTATTATGTTGTATCTTTGTAGGATTTTTTTAATAAACAAAAAATGTACGCTTTGTGGAAGCAGATTAGTGTGTGAAGAAGCACAAATGATTATTGCACTTGGACTTTTTTTTGATGGATGTTTTTGTTGATGGTTTGTCTGACACAAATGAAATGTTACATTGAACATAAAGCTGCACTATTTTACGTGTAGCGCCCGGCTCCTGTTGGGTGGGCTCTATGTGTTAAATTTAGTTATCTGGGCTGTAGTTCAGCTCAGAAAGAATTATGCTAAATTGTTGGCTCTGTTTCAGTCCAGCTGGGCTGCGCGTTTTCCACCTGACAGTAGGTGTCACTGTCACCACAGGTCAGGGTTGGAAATGCAGCAGGCTCGGTGTAGTGGGTATTCCTTTCCCAGAAGTGGCTCAGGGGGCGTGGTCAACCCACTGTGCATTCTGGGAGGGGGTACTTAAGACACAGAGACCGCTCGTTCGTTGCCGGGGGTCGTTGCCGGATCCTGACCTGAGGGCCCTCCTGGCCTCAGGGATGCGCAAGCCATTCTCAGCCTCGGGGCCTGCTGGCTCAAGGCTCTGCAACTGAGAAGTAGGACCAGGAGTTGCTGGGGCCTACTAGTCCAGGGATGGTCCTACACGGTCTTGCCTGCGGGAAGAAGCGGAACAATTGGGGACTCAATTGAAGGACGCATCCTGGCCAACTTACATCACGGTGTTGCCGGCTGGCTGAAAGATTCTGGCACCGTGAGCTGTGTGTTTCCTGAGGAACATTTGCAAAGTGTCCGTGTGGTTACACGATCTTGTGGCGGAAGGTTGTGGAACGACGCGACGGCACTCATCAAGTCTGTGGCAGAGACTTTGAACGAGCTTCACACCGGTTGCTAGGTCAGTGAGGGTTATGCCTATCCGGTGGTTGCTGAATCCAGCATGGAACTGTCTTGTTCTTTGGATCTGAGATTGTGCCCGTGATCCGCAAAGCAAGGTACCTGGAACTCCCCTCTCCCTCTACCCCTCTGTTGGAACTGGTAGAATAGCTCTTGAAGAAAAGGTAACCAAGTGTTGGTGTGAACATTCATGACAGCTCTTCAAGGAGGGAACCCTAAGACAAGTGCGGTGAACAGAAAAAGGTAGCGGTAGGCCCAAAACTTTAAACTAGCAGCTCCTACGGGGCGTAGTGCTACATATGTTTATATTTATATGACTTTAATACAATGTGGCTACATAACTGTGAATAAAGGGGGCGGGCAGACACGGGCCCCTCTGCTCACACGGGCCCCTCTGCTCACACGGGCCCCTCTGCTCACACGGGCCCCTCTGCTCACACGGGCCCCTCTGATCACACGGGCCCCTCTGCTCTCACGGGCCCCTCTGCTCTCACGGGCCCCTCTGCTCACACGGGCCCCTCTGCTCACACGGGCCCCTCTGCTCACACGGGCCCCTCTTCTCACACGGGCCCCTCTGCTCACACGGGCCCCTCTGCTCACACGGGCCCCTCTTCTCACACGGGCCCTTCTGCTCACACGGGCCCCTCTGCTCTCACGGGCCCCTCTGCTCTCACGGGCCCCTCTGCTCACACGGGCCCCTCTGCTCACACGGGCCCCTCTGCTCACACGGGCCCCTCTGCTCACACGGGCCCCTCTGCTCACACGGGCCCCTCTGCTCACACTGACCCCTCTGCTCACACTGACCCCTCTGCTCACACTGACCCCTCTGCTCTCACGGGCCCCTCTGCTCACACGGGCCCCTCTGCTCACACGGGCCCCTCTGCTCACACGGGCCCCTCTGCTCACACGGGCCCCTCTGCTCACACGGGCCCCTCTGCTCACACGGGCCCCTCTGCTCACACTGACCCCTCTGCTCTCACGGGCCCCTCTGCTCACACGGGCCCCTCTGCTCACACGGGCCCCTCTGCTCACACGGGCCCCTCTGCTCACACGGGCCCCTCTGCTCTCACGGGCCCCTCTGCTCTCACGGGCCCCTCTGCTCTCACGGGCCCCTCTGCTCTCACGGGCCCCTCTGCTCACACGGGCCCCTCTGCTCACACGGGCCCCTCTGCTCACACGGGCCCCTCTGCTCACACGGGCCCCTCTGCTCTCACGGGCCCCTCTGCTCTCACGGGCCCCTCTGCTCTCACGGGCCCCTCTGCTCTCACGGGCCCCTCTGCTCACACAGGCCCCTCTGCTCACACTGACCCCTCTGCTCACACGGGCCCCTCTGCTCACACGGGCCCCTCTGCTCACACGGGCCCCTCTGCTCACACGGGCCCCTCTGCTCACACGGACCACAGTCTATCTTGCAATCAATAGATGAATGAGAAATCACTCATTTCTACCAGATTATCTGATCATCTTATATGAACAGCGACTGCTGGACCCAACTGAAAATTTACACAATTCAAATAATTCATTTGCACACTGAAAAATTATTTTACCAGAAATCTGCCAATTTTGGGTTGGTGTGGAAAACCATCTCCAACTTTTAAAAATATGAAAGAATGTCAGCCGCACTCCACTTAGTTCTTCTTAAGGCCCGTGCACACGAGCTGACTTTTTGACAACAAACCTCCGATGGACCAGTTTGATCGGACTATCCGACCGTGTGTACGCTCCATCGGACAAACTTTTTCACCGGACAAATATTCGCTGTGAGAACAGACAAACTTTCCGGCAACAAATGTCCTACGTCGGCTAAACCGATCGTGTGTACACAAGTCCATCGGACTAAAGTCCAAACACGCATGCTCAGAACCAATGCTAAAGATCAGACAACAATGGCAGAAGTTGCCCACAGGGTGGCGGTAAAGAGCTGAAAAACCACGTGATTTGGGGAAAGTTGGCTGAAAATGTCCTGCCGTGTGTATGCAGAACAAGTTCACAGCCAACGCCCTTCGGACCAAAATCCACAGCAAAGTCAGATGGAAGTCCGATCGTGTGTATGAGGCTTTACATACGATTTAATACTAAATTAATTGACTGCATACCAGTGGCGGCTGGTGCTCCATTTTTTTTGGGGGGGGAGACGGCAAACAAACCATCCACCAACGCCCCCTGTTTGTTCGGTCAGTCAAACCCCCCCCCCCCCTCCTCGTTCGGTCGGTCATTCAAAACTCACCCCCACCCCTGTCGCTCACAAGTCCGCCCACCAGTCCCGCACTTAGGTAGTGGGCAGCTTCGGCGGCCAATACGGTCACTTCTCCTCTCGGCCAATCAAGTCTTAAGACCCGCCTCCTGATTGGCCCTAGAGGAGAAGCAGGAAGACAATAGCGAATATTAATTTGCTATTGTCACACAACTGGGTGGGCTCAGAGCGCAGTGCTCTGCGCCTCGGGCCCACCCTTTTATGAAGCCAATTAGAGCCTCAGGCTCTAATCATGTGCTTCACAAAAAAAAACCATTGAAATCCATGCGTCCGGCACCCTGCATGTAGATTAGGGTCCGGGCGCATGGATTAGGTGGGCGGCGCCCACTGCTGCATACAGTGATGTCTCCACCCAAAAACCAACCTTCCCTGCCACGGTTCACAACTCCTGGCTTGCTTCCCCTATCTTTGTGAGCCAGTCAGTAGTGGTGAAACGCGTCAAAGGTTGTTTTTTGGGCGGAGATATCACTGTATGCAGTCAATTAGATTGCGTATTAAAAATACTGTAAGAGGAACGAAGTGGAGTGCAGCTGACATTTTGATATTCTCAATGGATAGTGGAGACTATAATGGCCAGCTCCCAGGTTGTCTATGTACAAGAGGCCAGTCTTGAGCAGAGCAATGGGTCAGTGTGTATTCCACCTTTACTTTTGTCTAAACAAAAAAAAATTCCTATTTATGACAAGTCTGGAGGTGACAGACATTAAGATGACAGTCTTTGATCTGGTCGTTTTAGGATGGGGTGATGATCCAACCAATGGCATAACTAGGGCTTTTTTTCAATGGGAATGCAGAGGAACTCAGTTCTGACACCCTCAGAACTGAATGTATGTAATGGCAAAAGGGGCTGGGGTGTGCTGGAGGGTTTGTTGATGCTGGGGATCTATTGTCACTGGAGGGGGTCTGTTTTTGCATGGGGGTCTATTGTTGCAGGGGGGAGGGGTCCTATGTTGCTGGGGATCAATTGAACCTGAAACTGAAAGGAATTTACTGTTAAGGGAGAGATCTAATGATGCTGGCTGCTGGAGGGTCTGTTGATGTTGACTGCTGGGAGATTTGTTGTTGCTGCTGGGGGGGTTATTGTTGCTGTGGTGGTAGTTTGTTGCAGGGGATCCATTATTGCTGGGGGTCTATTTTTGTCAGGAAGATCTGCTGTTGGTGTGGAGAGGGGTGCCTATTGCTGCTGAGGGGCGCTATTGTTGCTGGGGGGTCTACTATTGCTGGCAGCAGGGGGATCTATTTTACTGCCTTTATAGTTATAAATAACAAATTCCATAAAAATTTCTTAGCGCCGCAAAATTATACTTGGTTCTGTATTCTCCAAAAGGGGCGGTACTGGGAGGTGGGTAGGGGGTGGAAACAAGGGACGGTGCTCCGAGGTGGGGAGGGGGGGGAGACAAGGGGTGACTCAGGAGAGGGCCGTCTTTAAGGCAGGGCAAAAGGAGCAGCTGCCCTGGGCCCATCATTGGTGTGGGGCCCAAAGCAGCTGCCTCATACTTGCCAACTATCCCTGTTTAAATTCCCTTGTCCCTTGAAGTTTTAGTCCCGTGCTGTGTCCCGATATCTCAGTGTGTAGTTCTGGTACCAATGCTATCCAGCTCTGCCCTATTGCCATATACAGATGACTCACCTGCAGACCCTGTGTTTACATGTAAATAACCTGCATTGATATGTAAATGGAGACAGCATTAATATGCAAATAGATGCAGATCGGCAGAATTGATATGTAAATAGCGGTAGCATTAAGATGTAAATAGCTGCAGACTGGCAGTAACCTCTAGCAACCAATCATGAGCAGTAACCTCTAGCAATCAATTAGTGAGTGGTAAGGATGTCCAGTAACCTCTAGCAACCAATCAGTGAACAGTAATAGTGAGCAGTAACCTCTAGCAACCAATTAGTGAGTGGTAAGGATGTCCAGTAACCTCTAGCAACCAATCAGTGAGCAGTAACCTCTAGCAACCAATTAGTGAGTGGTAAGGATGTCCAGTAACCTCTAGCAACCAGTGAGCAGTATTCATGTACAGTAACCTCTAGCAACCAATCAACAAGCAGAATTCATGTGCTGTAACCTCTAGCAAATAATCAGTGAGCCATAATGTGTGCTGCAACCTCTAGCAGCCAGTCAGTAAGCAGTAATGATACCTCTGGCAACCAATCGCAATCGTTGCCTGATCTGATACAGTAAACTGATTTTGAGTCTAGCTGCTATTTATTGTATGTCTCAGAGCAGGTGGAGAGCGAAATTGCATAGGGGGGCAAGAAAAGGTTTGCCAGGGTCCCAGTCAAAATTAATGAAGACCCTGCTCAGAAGGGGGAGTTCCTGCACCTGTCCTCTGATGGGAAAAAACCCTGGGGGGGGGGGGGGTAACTATAACCATACCGGCCTATGCAGATGTTATGGGGCCTGGAGGGTAGAGGGGGCCCAACTGAGATCTGAAAAGTGTTTGTAAAACTACATTCACTTGTCCCCTCCCTTCCCCTCTGTACAATATCAGTCCACCAAAACCAGGTAGGTTTAAGTGTATAATGTCAGTGACATCACTTTTAATGAGGGGGGTGGCCACGAATGTTAATGATTATTAATAGGGGTAGAATATAAGCCATGAATCACCATCAAGGGGGCTTATGGTAAAGGGGCTAAATTGAGTCTATAAGCTGTTGGCCACCAGTGTTAGGAAGGAATGATTTTGGTTGTGTGATATAAACTGGTGCCAAAGGTCAATATTAGGCCAGCAAGTAGGGGGTGCCCCATCAACATTTTTGTAAGAGGTCCTGTGAAGATATGCCGTTCTTCCCCTGGATCCACCATCTACAGAGTAAGGGGGGACTCCGGAGATGTTCCGATCAATCATGGTGCAGCCAGTAAACACAAGACTTGTGGGCACGGCTTCCACAGGAATCTTACAAAACAAAAAAAGTGAAAAAACTATTTCCCTTGGTTCTGCTTCCTTACATTTATTAGTTGTTATCTGTAGAGACGTCTGAGACATACTTCCCCTGACGAAGCCCCAATGGGCGAAACATGTAGGGACCACGTCTGATCTTCTCAGCTGAATACTGATGCAACCACCATTTTGGAATTTACCCTATTGTGAATTACTCAGTGACACTGCTCATATTTTTTATAAATTACTAATAAAATGTATTGTATAATTTTTACCAGCGGTAATTGAGTCTTCCATTGTGTTTGACACCAACCCATTAGCACCATTATAGTCCCGTTTCCTTCTTCTTTGTTTTTCATAATAATTTGGGATGAGGTGCGTTATATCAGGCGTCTACCCCTAGCCAGACCACAAAATTACTATAATTGATTTATACTTTATTTTTGTATCACAGAGAATGGAGCCTCTGCTGTAAACATTCAGCACTCTCCCTTCGTATATCACTGCCAATACGAAGCGAGCCGATGCAGCAGGTACTGCACAGCGTGAATTGGCACAATAAACATTCATCCATCCTTAAATGTCCCTTCGCAGGTCGGGGGTCATTATCTGGCACGCGGGACGTGGACACCCCTTCAGGAAAAGTGCGCTGTGAGAAGCGGCCGGCCCCCATTATCCATTGACTCTAAATCAGCGAGAAATTATTTCTAGTGCAATGTGTATGTGGGGGGGGGGGGGGGGGGGGGGCACTTCTGTGCATTCACTGAAATGTAATTTAAAGAGCAGAATTAATAGAATAAACAACATTGAAGGCTATTTTGTATCTAAACTGTCCCCGTAACAAATCCCATTTCCATTCCACAGAAGGAACAACTTGATCTGTGTGAAAACAAACATGGTTCTTGGTCTCATCTGTGAAAGACAGATCTGTATACTTACCGAATTTTAAGCCGCTCCGGTCATCCGCTATGTCACCCAGAGAGGCTGAGAGAGCGTGTCTGACAAAGCCAGGAGCAGCGACATCACCCATAGGCTCCCATTATTGGCGTACCTTCCTCTCCCCTGCAGCGTCACTGTCTGACCTGGAGGAGCCGAATCATGGGACCGGACTGGAAATAGGTAAGTGTACAGATCTATCTTACACAGGTTAGTGAGTAAAGGTGTTATGAGGGGGAAGGAACATGTGTAAGTGTAGTTAGGTGTGCCAGGAATTCTACTAGAATAAACTCCTTTCCTCCCTCACCAGGAGTACAATGAGCCACATACTAAGCAAAGTGAGCCACATATGGAATATAATAAGCCATATACGGATCGCAGTGAGCCACGTACGGAGCAAAGTGAGCAACATATGGAATATAATAAGCCACGTTCGGAGCGCAGCGAGCCACGTACTGACAACTCTTTTTTCTGGGTGTTAGGCTTTTGCACATTCAGAAACAGTTACAGCATTTACCAGGGTTACTGCCAACTGGAGCGCAGTGAGCCACATATGTAATATAATAAGCCACGTATGGAGCGCAGCGAGCCACGTACGGAGGGCAGCGAGCCACGTACGGAGGGCAGCGAGCCACGTACGGAGGGCAGCGAGCCACGTACGGAGCGCAGCGAGCCACGTACGGAGCGCAGCGAGCCACGTACGGAGCGCAGCGAGCCACGTACGGAGCGCAGCGAGCCACGTACTGACAACTGTTTTTTCTGGGTATTAGGCTTTTGCACATTCAGAACCAGTTACAGCATTTATCAGGGTTACTGCCAGCTGGGCCACAGAAATATGCGACACCCTGCACCCCTAATATAGGACACCCTGCACCCCTAATATAGGACACCCTGCACCCCTTGCCTCTTTCCATAGACAGGCTGTGTCTCTCCTCTTCAGCCGCTAGATGGTGCTGTGCATGTAGAGTATCAGCAGAACCAACAGAAGGCATGCAGAGGATGCCAAGTTAATTATTTTTTCCTTTCTACCCTCACCTGCAGGAGTACAGTGAGCCATATACTGGGTGCAGTGAGCCATATACTGACAATTATTTTTTCTGGGTGTTAGGATTCTGCACATTCAGAAGAGATAACAACATTTACTAGTGTTATTGGCAGCTGCGACACCCTGCACCCCCTTGATTCCATTCCAGCATAGACGGGGTGTCTCCCTCCCATTCAGCCACTAGATGGTGCTGTGCATGTAGAGGATCAGCAGCACCAGCAGAAGAAATGCTAGGGATGCCAATCTAATGAACTACTTTCCTCCCCCACCTGCAGGAGTACAGTGAGCCACATGCGGCGCGCAGTCAGCCACATGCAGACAACTTATTTTTCTGGCTTTTGCACATTCAGAACAGGTAACAGCATTTGTCTGTAACATTGACCGGGGTTATTGCCCGCAGGTCTGAGTCATTGAAAAATCTGACACCCTGCACCCCTTGCCTCCCTGCCAGCATAGACAGGCTGTCACTCTCCCTTTCAGCCACTAGATGGTGCTGTGCATGTAGTGGACCAGCAGTGCCAACAGAAGGAATGCCGGGGGTTCCAATTTAATGAATTCCTCCCTCACCTGCAGGAGTGTAGTCATATATATATATATATATATATAAATGTTTCTGGGTGTTGGGCTTTGGCAGATTCAGGACAGATATCAGTGGGCACAATTATTTTCACCTTTGCCGACACCTGAGATTTTGGGGGTCCCATTATTAGCCACATTTATCTCCATTGTAGACCACAGCAGCAGAAGTCCTTCATTCTTTGCCCCAGTGGGGGAGGGGAGGGGGGGTGAGTTCATACTCAGAAGTCTGTAACAGCAGCCGATGCGGAGGTCACTCCGCGTCTTCATCACGCCTCTCGTGAGCTCCGGGGTTGCAGCGCGGGGTTCCTGGATCTTCGCTTAGCGTGCTGTACGCACTCCTCGCCGATCCGCGGTCAGCGGTCCCGGGTTTAGTCAAACTGGTTTATGAAATGTCCTCTGCTGATGACAGACGAGTGGTGGAAGCGACCGCGAGAGGCAAAGTCCTCGTTCTCCTCTGTCAGCTGCGTGGTCTCCATCCCGACCGAGGCGAAGGTCGGGGTCACCACATACCGCTCCCCCAGGGAGGGCTTCCGCCTGCAGAGGGAACGGGGAGAGATTAAAGTGTAAGCTCCTCTGTACAGAGACTGATGCGATTGGCTCAGTGATCTCTGTACAGCACGGCGGTATATGTCAGAACTATATATTTATATATGATGTATTGTAGTGTTAGACTCCAGACACACCATTAGATTTTCTGCTGATTTTTGTCTTCAGATTTACCAAAACCATATAATATTATGAGTAGAGGGGAGCGGACACCTGGATGTTCGGGTTCGACCGAACTTCGGAAAAAAGTTGGAGTTCGGGACCGAACTTGAACCCGAACCCCATTGAAGTCAATGGGGACCCGAACTTCTGAGGACTATTCGCGCTTGTCTCCCGTGCTTAGAACTGTCCCTGCACAAAGTATAATTTCTGAAGGAAAAAAAGTCATTTAAAACTCACTCGCGGCTATTAATGAATTGTCGGCTCCCGGCAATACATAGAAAAGTCATTGATAAAAAAAAAAAGCGTGGGGTCCCCCCAAATTCAATTACCAGGCCCTTCAGGTCTGATATGGATTTTAAGGGGAACTCCAACCCAAATGAAAAAAAAATGGCGTGGAGTTCCCCCAAAAAACCATACCAGGCCCTTTATCTGAGCACGCAACCTGGCAGGCCGCAGAAAAAGAGGGGGGGGGACGAGAGAGCGCCCCCCCTCCTGAACCGTACCAGGCCACATGCCCTCAACATGGGGAGGGCCTCATCCCCACAACCCTTGCCCGGTGGTTGTGGGGGTCTGCGGGTGGGGGGCTTATCGGAATCTGGAAGACCCCTTTAACAAAGGGGACCCCCAGATCCCACCCCCCCCCTATGTGAATTGGTAAGGGGTAAATTATAAAATTATACCCCTACCTTTTCCCAAAGAAAGTGTAAAAAAAAAAAAAAAAAAGTAAAAAAGACAGACACCTTGGGAAAGTCCTTTATTAAAAATAAAAACATTCCAGCAATGAAATCCAGTGTCCCGCGGCGATCCCGATGTCCAGCGCTGTCCACACGAGACGTTATTGGCTGAGCCTGAGCGGACCTGATGGGGAACTTCCTCCGCAGTGTAATAAATGAATAGACCCGCCCCTTCTAAAGTTCCCCATCAGGTCCTCAGCCAATGACGTAGGTGTAAGGCTAAGGACCTGATGCGGAACGTGAGAAGGGGCGGGTCTATTCATGTATTACACTGTGGAGGAAGTTCCCCATCAGGTCCGCCCCCTCGTATGTCAGACCCCGCCTACGTCATTGGCCTGAGCGGATCCGATGGGGAACTTCCTCCGCAGTGTAATAAATCCGCCCCTTCTCACGTTCTGCATCTGGTCCGCTTAGCCTTACACCTACGTCATTGGCTGAGCGGACCTGATAGGGAACTTTAGAAGGGGCGGGTCTATTCATTTAATACACTGCGGAGGAAGTTGCCCATGAGGTCTGCTCAGGCTCAGCCAATGACGTTTTGTGTGGACAGCGCTGGACATCGGGATCGCCGCGGGACACTGGATTTCATCGCTGGAATGTTTTTTTTGTTTTTTTTTAATAAAGAACTTTCCCAACGGTGTCTGTGTATTTTTTTTACAATTTGTTACACTTTTTTCGTGAAATGGTAGCGGTACAATGTACCCCATTACCAATTCACATGGGGGTCCCCTTTGTTAAAGGGGTCCTCCAGATTCCGATAAGCCCCCCGCCCGCAGACCCCAACAACCACCGGGCAAGGGTTGTGGGGATGAGGCCCTTGTCCCCATCAACATGGGGACATCCTCCCCATGTTGAGGGCATGTGGCCTGGTACGGTTCAGGAGGGAGGGGGGGGCACTCTCTCGTCCCCCCCTCTTTTCCTGCGGCCTGCCAGGTTGCGTGCTTGGATAAGGGTCTGGTATGGATTTTTGGGGGTACTCCATGCCATTTTTTTTAAATTTGCGGCGGGGTTCCCCTTAATATCCATACCAGACCTGAAGGGCCTGGTAATTGAATTTGGGGGAACCCCACGCTTTTTTTCTTTTTTATCAATGACTTTTCTATGTATTGCCGGGAGCCGACAATTCATTAATAGCCGCGAGTGAGTTTTAAATGACTTTTTTTCCCCTTCAGAAATGACACTTTGTGCAGAGACAGTTCTAAGCACGGGAAACAATAGCGACTTTACAGGCATATTGCCAAACACCGGACCCAAACCCGAACATACAGTCAATTGTTCGGGTCCGGGACCCAAAAACCCAAAAGTTCGGTACGGACCCAAACTTTACAGTTCGGGTCCGCCTAACCCTAATTATAAGGTCAAACCTTAAAGCGGAGCTCCAGTGTAGCTGCTGACTTTTAACAGACAGACACTTACCTGTTCCACGGTCCAGTGATGCGGCCGCCCGGAGCATCGCTACTCACTCCCTCCCCCCTCTCCGCCGGCACCTCCATTGCCACTCTGGGCACCCGGCCGTGACAGCTTTCAGATTCACAGCCGCGCACGTACGAGTCGCTCTGCGCTCCCGGAGTGGACAGGCGATCTCCTGGGACCTGTCACGTGTCCCAGGAGATCGCCTAGAGGGAGGGGCCGCCTAAGGCGAGAGGAGGAGTCACTAGGCGGCCCCTGGGCGGAAGGAGGAAGTGGGACAGGAAGTCCCACCTCTACCGAAGCCCCTACTCTCCCCCCCCCCCCCCCAAAAAAAAACGACATGCCAAATGTGGCGAGGAGTGTTTAAAGCAGAAGTTCCACTTTTGGGTGGAGTTCCACTTTAAGACTTTCAAGTTGTATGCAAATCGGGCCGGCCCTCGCACTACATGGTTTTTGTAAATCTGAAGATCTAAAGACAAAAATCTAATAGTGTGTATGGAGTCTTAGAAGTGTCTCCTCTCACTCTGGAACTTCATGAGCCTGCACTCAGAGCTGGTCATCTATTGTTATCAGGCGTTGGAAGCCGCACAGTGACTTTGGATATTGTGCTCATCGGTGGCACTAACCTGCAGATAGTTGCAGCCAACTGTCGTACCCAGACAAAGAAGCTGAAATTTGCAGCCGCCCCTAAGAGACAAAAATAAACATAAATAATTAGCGTCACCAGAGCTCGTCAATTATTGCCGATCCAATCATAACCAGCAGGACGGGGTGAGGAAGGTTTTATGTCTGGAGGTTCCATAACTACTGAACTGATATCCAACTACCAGAGTGTCCGGTCCCAACACTACGAGGCAAGATAACCATCCAGGTAAGAGATGTATACAGGTTATGGTGAGAAGGGACTAAAGCCATCAAAGAGCCCTCATGGGCAGTCTTATTGGGTCCCAAACCTTACTCTATAGAAATGCTGTTGGGGTGTAACGGAATGATTTGCATGACTCCACCCACTGTCCTGAAATGGGGAATAATCCTCTTATATTTGGGATATGTGATGGAACCAGACCTGAGAATTTCTTCTGCGCCAAGAATCTTTACTGTGCTGGTCCCGGGACTGAGCAGGTTACTGGGCGATTATCAGTCCCGGTACAGAGCCGCTCTCATTCAGTCCTTCATACCCGACACCATCCGCATTGTTCTACATGACATCACCCCGATTACACACACCACGCCCCCCCCAAAACACACACACACCCCGCCCTCCCCAAAACACACACACACACACACCCCGCCCTCCCCAAAACACACACACACCCCGCCCTCCCCAAAACACACACACACACCCCGCCCTCCCCAAAACACACACACACACACACACACCCCGCCCTCCCCAAAACACACACACACACACACACCCCACCCTCCCCAAAACACACACACACCCCGCCCTCCCCAAAACACACACACACACTCCGCCCTCCCCAAAACACACACACACACCCCCGCCCTCCCCAAAACACACACACACACACACACACCCCGCCCTCCCCAAAACACACACACACACCCCGCCCTCCCCAAAACACACACACACACCCCGCCCTCCCCAAAACACACACACACACCCCGCCCTCCCCAAAACACACACACACACCCCGCCCTCCCCAAAACACACACACACCCCCGCCCTCCCCAAAACACACACACACACCCCGCCCTCCCCAAAACACACACACACCCCGCCCTCCCCAAAACACACACACACACCCTGCCCTCCCCAAAACACACACACACACACCCCGCCCTCCCCAAAACACACACACCCCGCCCTCCCCAAAACACACAAGCCCCCTGAACACACGCACCATGCCCCCCTCCCCAAAACACACGCATCCCGCCCCCTCCAAAACACACGCGCCACGCGCCCCCCAAAACACACGCGCCACCCCCCCCTCCCCAAACACACGCCCCCCCCAAACACACGCCCCACGCGCCCCCCAACACACGCACCAAGCCCCCGCCCCCTAAACACACACCACAACCCGCCCCCTAAACACACACCCCAACCCCCCCAAACCACACCCCCCCCCAGGAAACCCCCCCCCCAAACACACGCACCCCCGATCACATGCACCCTGAACACACAAGTCCCACACATACGCATCACACACCCCGAATACACGTTTTGCTTTGCACAGGGTTCTGTCTCCCCTCCATAAGAGAAAATCTTCCTATAAAAAGACAGAGGAGTGAATGTTTTCGGGAGAATTGTATTCTGGACATGAATCATCTATTCAGACAACGCCGACCACAGAGACACCCGGAGAATTCCTCCAATTATCATGCAAATCCGGAAAATCACTTCACTATGGAGAGCCGAGCCGCTGAATGGAGGAACTCCGCATAGAATGACTGATGGAGAGGAAATCCGAGAGAATGTGGGAAGACTCCCAATAGCCCCCCCCCCCCCCCGCCATACATTCCGATCTCTACTACCTTCCGTATATAATCTCTTCCTATTACTGGCATTTCCAACGCCAATGAAACTGGAGGCCATATTGTGTATAATAAACCTAAAAGCGGGGCCACATTGCTTCTACTGAGGGCCACACTACCTAAGTAGATGTTGAGCTAATCACTAAAATCCTATACAAGTTCAAATAAGATCTGATCATTTTTACTCTCATTAAATCTCCAGGTTTATTAGAAGAATCCCTGGACATCCCGCCATGGAGGTCCTTGCTCAAGGCACTTCCTGTTATCAGGTGACAACGCTCTGACCTCGTCTGCCAATTTTGCTCCTGTGTTGTCACCCCCGTCACATGGACATTTGATGGAGAGTACAAGTGGTCATTTCAGCACCCATTACACAGACATGGCCCACGGTTGTCACCATCAGGAAATCCGCTCTGAGAAATTCTGTGCTGCCATCACTGGAGTGCATGGAGACAGGAAGTGGATGCAAAGAGGTCCCAAGAGAGCAGCAGCACTAGGAAAAGGGCCACAAATAAGGAGTGAGGGACACGGGGCCCAAAAAATCATTGGCCTGGCATAAGACTGAGCAACCTAGAAAATCCAGGAAATCAACAATCTCATTCTATAAAACATTAAGGTGTTCTGGGGTGACACCCCTGACTGTGGGGGCCCCACTTACCTGGGTTCAGACCCGGGCTCACCCTGCCAATGTAGACGTAGAGAATGATGGCTACCCCGATATTCACCAGAGCGTAGATCCACTGAATGATGAACATGATGACCACAGAGAGGATGGCCTGCAAGGATGGAAGAGATACAATGTAACATATGGGGGACGGAAGAGATACAATGTAACATATTGAGGACGGAAGAGATACAATGTAACATATGGGGGACAGAAGAGATACAATGTAACATATGGGGGACGGAAGAGATACAATGTAACATATGGGGGACAGAAGAGATACAATGTAACATATGGGGGACGGAAGAGATACAATGTAACATATTGAGGACGGAAGAGATACAATGTAACATATGGGGGACAGAAGAGATACAATGTAACATATTGAGGACGGAAGAGATACAATGTAACATATGGAAGAGATACAATGTAACATATGGGGGACGGAAGAGATACAATGTAACATATTGAGGACGGAAGAGATACAATGTAACATATGGGGGACAGAAGAGATACAATGTAACATATGGGGGACGGAAGAGATACAATGTAACATATTGAGGACGGAAGAGATACAATGTAACATATGGAAGAGATACAATGTAACATATGGGGGACGGAAGAGATACAATGTAACATATTGAGGACGGAAGAGATACAATGTAACATATGGGGGACAGAAGAGATACAATGTAACATATTGAGGACGGAAGAGATACAATGTAACATATGGAAGAGATACAATGTAACATATGGGGGACGGTAGAGATACAATGTAACATATGGGGGACGGACGAGATACAATGTAACATATGGGGGACGGAAGAGATACAATGTAACATATGGGGGGAAGGAAGAGATACAATGTAACATATGGGGGAAGGAAGAGATACAATGTAACATATGGGGGACAGAAGAGATACAATGTAACATATGGGGGACGGTAGAGATACAATGTAACATATGGGGGACAGAAGAGATACAATGTAACATATGGGAGACAGAAGAGATACATTGTATCTCTTCCGTCCTCAATATGTTACATTGTAAGATGTGGAGGAACAGAACAAGAAGTGTGGGAATTCCCGGAGATCGGGCTCACCCCGATGAAGGACACCCAGTGATTGCACAGCTTGCTGTAGAAGGACGAGGACAGACTCTGGATCTCAAACTCTGGGACCTTCTGCTTCTGGCTGGGATCTGCGGGAGGCAAAAATCTGTCAATAGAGATACTGAGGTTTGGAGGATGTCTGCCCCTCCCCAGAGGAACCCCAGAAATCATTTCCAGGTCTCAGGAAACACCTACTAAAAATTTGTATCCACAAATCACTGCACATTACATCATCAGTAAGGTAAAGATATAATAGAATAAAAAAAAAGAAGTAAAGAATAAATGACACCCAAGGTGAATCATTTTAAAACCCTCGGCTCTATATGCTAAAATTATTCTGTATTTATCATGATAGTAAGATGAAGACTAATAATTAAGTCCAGAAGAAACTCTTACATTGGTGGTTAGTGGGAAGAATGTTCCTTACATTGGTGATCAGTGAGAAGAATGTTCCTTACATTGGTGATCAGTGAGAAGAATGTTCCTTACATTGGTGATCAGTGGGAAGAATGTCCCTTACATTGGTGATCAGTGAGAAGAATGTTCCTTACATTGGTGATCAGTGGGAAGAATGTCCCTTACATTGGTGATCAGTGAGAAGAATGTTCCTTACATTGGTGATCAGTAGGGATGAGCTTCGTGTTCGAGTCGAACATACGTTCGACTCGAACATTGGCTGTTCGATCGTTCGACGAAGATCGAACGATTTGGGCCGTTCGCGCCAAATTCGAGTGACGCGAACGGCCCACAATGCACTACGCCATCGCAGTGTCATCCAGGCGCTGTGATTGGCCAAGCATGCACTGTGACCCCGCATGCTTGGCCAATCACAGCGCCGGCAGCGAGGAGAGCAATGATTGGCCACAGGCAGGATGCCTGTGGCCAATTATTGCTGAGGGTGTTTAGTACACGCCCCACACTATAAAAGGCCGCCAGCACGGCGGCCTAGTGTAGTGTGTTCCGGAGCAGGGATAGAGTAGCATAGGCAGGGACAGTGACTGTTATTTCTTTCTTGCTTAACCTGGATTCCTTTAGTTTAGGGAAAGAGAAGGATAGGTAGGGAGAGTGTCAGTGTGTTTTGTGCTTCTGCTATAGTGTGCTTAAAAAAAACATTTATTCTAGGGACAGAAAACTCTAGGTAGGGACAGTGTCAGTTTCTTTCACTCTGCAAGTCCTTGTTTCCAGGGACCTGTAAGGACAGTGAGTTAATTGTCCTTGTGCTATATTGTGCTTAAAAAAAACATTTATTCTAGGGACAGAAAACTCTAGGTAGGGACAGTGTCAGTTTCTTTCACTCTGCAAGTCCTTGTTTCCAGGGACCTGTAAGGACAGTGAGTTAATTGTCCTTGTGCTATATTGTGCTTAAAAAAAACATTTATTCTAGGGACAGAAAACTCTAGGTAGGGACAGTGTCAGTTTCTTCCACTCTGCAAGTCCTTGTTTCCAGGGACCTGTAAGGACAGTGAGTTAATTGTCCTTGTGCTATATTGTGCTTAAAAAAAACATTTTTTCTAGGGACAGAAAACTCTAGGTAGGGAGAGTGTTTTTTTTTTTTCACTCTGCAAGTCCTTGTTTCCAGGGACCTGTAAGGACAGTGAGTTAATTGTCCTTGTGCTATATTGTGATTAAAAAAAACATTTATTCTAGGGACAGAAAACTCTAGGTAGGGACAGTGTCAGTTTCTTTCACTCTGCAAGTCCTTGTTTCCAGGGACCTGTAAGGACAGTGAGTTAATTTTCCTTGTGCTATATTGTGATTAAAAAAAACATTTTTTCTAGGGACAGAAAACTGTAGGTAGGGAGAGTGTTTTTTTTCTTTCACTCTGCAAGTCCTTGTTTCCAGGGACCTGTAAGGACAGTGAGTTAATTGTCCTTGTGCTATATTGTGCTTAAAAAAAACATTTATTCTAGGGACAGAAAACTCTAGGTAGGGACAGTGTCAGTTTCTTTCACTCTGCAAGTCCTTGTTTCCAGGGACCTGTAAGGACAGTGAGTTAATTGTCCTTGTGCTATATTGTGCTTAAAAAAAACATTTATTCTAGGGACAGAAAACTCTAGGTAGGGACAGTGTCAGTTTCTTTCACTCTGCAAGTCCTTGTTTCCAGGGACCTGTAAGGACAGTGAGTTAATTGTCCTTGTGCTATATTGTGCTTAAAAAAAACATTTATTCTAGGGACAGAAAACTCTAGGTAGGGACAGTGTCAGTTTCTTTCACTCTGCAAGTCCTTGTTTCCAGGGACCTGTAAGGACAGTGAGTTAATTGTCCTTGTGCTATATTGTGATTAAAAAAAACATTTATTCTAGGGACAGAAAACTCTAGGTAGGGACAGTGTCAGTTTCTTTCACTCTGCAAGTCCTTGTTTCCAGGGACCTGTAAGGACAGTGAGTTAATTTTCCTTGTGCTATATTGTGATTAAAAAAAACATTTTTTCTAGGGACAGAAAACTGTAGGTAGGGAGAGTGTTTTTTTTCTTTCACTCTGCAAGTCCTTGTTTCCAGGGACCTGTAAGGACAGTGAGTTAATTGTCCTTGTGCTATATTGTGCTTAAAAAAAACATTTATTCTAGGGACAGAAAACTCTAGGTAGGGACAGTGTCAGTTTCTTTCACTCTGCAAGTCCTTGTTTCCAGGGACCTGTAAGGACAGTGAGTTAATTGTCCTTGTGCTATATTGTGATTAAAAAAAACATTTATTCTAGGGACAGAAAACTCTAGGTAGGGACAGTGTCAGTTTCTTTCACTCTGCAAGTCCTTGTTTCCAGGGACCTGTAAGGACAGTGAGTTAATTGTCCTTGTGCTATATTGTGCTTAAAAAAAACATTTATTCTAGGGACAGAAAACTCTAGGTAGGGACAGTGTCAGTTTCTTTCACTCTGCAAGTCCTTGTTTCCAGGGACCTGTAAGGACAGTGAGTTAATTTTCCTTGTGCTATATTGTGATTAAAAAAAACATTTTTTCTAGGGACAGAAAACTGTAGGTAGGGAGAGTGTTTTTTTTCTTTCACTCTGCAAGTCCTTGTTTCCAGGGACCTGTAAGGACAGTGAGTTAATTGTCCTTGTGCTATATTGTGCTTAAAAAAAACATTTATTCTAGGGACAGAAAACTCTAGGTAGGGACAGTGTCAGTTTCTTTCACTCTGCAAGTCCTTGTTTCCAGGGACCTGTAAGGACAGTGAGTTAATTGTCCTTGTGCTATATTGTGATTAAAAAAAACATTTATTCTAGGGACAGAAAACTCTAGGTAGGGACAGTGTCAGTTTCTTTCACTCTGCAAGTCCTTGTTTCCAGGGACCTGTAAGGACAGTGAGTTAATTTTCCTTGTGCTATATTGTGCTTAAAAAAAACATTTATTCTAGGGACAGAAAACTCTAGGTAGGGACAGTGTCAGTTTCTTTCACTCTGCAAGTCCTTGTTTCCAGGGACCTGTAAGGACAGTGAGTTAATTGTCCTTGTGCTATATTGTGATTAAAAAAAACATTTATTCTAGGGACAGAAAACTCTAGGTAGGGACAGTGTCAGTTTCTTTCACTCTGCAAGTCCTTGTTTCCAGGGACCTGTAAGGACAGTGAGTTAATTGTCCTTGTGCTATATTGTGATTAAAAAAAACATTTATTCTAGGGACAGAAAACTCTAGGTAGGGACAGTGTCAGTTTCTTTCACTCTGCAAGTCCTTGTTTCCAGGGACCTGTAAGGACAGTGAGTTAATTTTCCTTGTGCTATATTGTGATTAAAAAAAACATTTTTTCTAGGGACAGAAAACTGTAGGTAGGGAGAGTGTTTTTTTTCTTTCACTCTGCAAGTCCTTGTTTCCAGGGACCTGTAAGGACAGTGAGTTAATTGTCCTTGTGCTATATTGTGCTTAAAAAAAACATTTATTCTAGGGACAGAAAACTCTAGGTAGGGACAGTGTCAGTTTCTTTCACTCTGCAAGTCCTTGTTTCCAGGGACCTGTAAGGACAGTGAGTTAATTGTCCTTGTGCTATATTGTGATTAAAAAAAACATTTATTCTAGGGACAGAAAACTCTAGGTAGGGACAGTGTCAGTTTCTTTCACTCTGCAAGTCCTTGTTTCCAGGGACCTGTAAGGACAGTGAGTTAATTTTCCTTGTGCTATATTGTGATTAAAAAAAACATTTTTTCTAGGGACAGAAAACTGTAGGTAGGGAGAGTGTTTTTTTTCTTTCACTCTGCAAGTCCTTGTTTCCAGGGACCTGTAAGGACAGTGAGTTAATTGTCCTTGTGCTATATTGTGCTTAAAAAAAACATTTATTCTAGGGACAGAAAACTCTAGGTAGGGACAGTGTCAGTTTCTTTCACTCTGCAAGTCCTTGTTTCCAGGGACCTGTAAGGACAGTGAGTTAATTTTCCTTGTGCTATATTGTGATTAAAAAAAACATTTTTTCTAGGGACAGAAAACTGTAGGTAGGGAGAGTGTTTTTTTTCTTTCACTCTGCAAGTCCTTGTTTCCAGGGACCTGTAAGGACAGTGAGTTAATTTTCCTTGTGCTATATTGTGATTAAAAAAAACATTTTTTCTAGGGACAGAAAACTGTAGGTAGGGAGAGTGTTTTTTTTCTTTCACTCTGCAAGTCCTTGTTTCCAGGGACCTGTAAGGACAGTGAGTTAGATGTCCTTGTGCTATATTGTGCTTAAAAAAAACATTTTTTCTAGGGACAGAAAACTGTAGGTAGGGAGAGTGTTTTTTTTTTTTCACTCTGCAAGTCCTTGTTTCCAGGGACCTGTAAGGACAGTGAGTTAATTGTCCTTGTGCTATATTGTGCTTAAAAAAAACATTTATTCTAGGGACAGAAAACTCTAGGTAGGGACAGTGTCAGTTTCTTTCACTCTGCAAGTCCTTGTTTCCAGGGACCTGGAGAGACATTGAGTGAATTGTCCTTGTGCTATATTGTGATTAAAAAAAACATTTTTTCTAGGGACAGAAAACTGTAGGTAGGGAGAGTGTTTTTTTTCTTTCACTCTGCAAGTCCTTGTTTCCAGGGACCTGTAAGGACAGTGAGTTAATTGTCCTTGTGCTATATTGTGCTTAAAAAAAACATTTATTCTAGGGACAGAAAACTCTAGGTAGGGACAGTGTCAGTTTCTTTCACTCTGCAAGTCCTTGTTTCCAGGGACCTGTAAGGACAGTGAGTTAATTGTCCTTGTGCTATATTGTGCTTAAAAAAAACATTTATTCTAGGGACAGAAAACTCTAGGTAGGGACAGTGTCAGTTTCTTTCACTCTGCAAGTCCTTGTTTCCAGGGACCTGTAAGGACAGTGAGTTAATTTTCCTTGTGCTATATTGTGATTAAAAAAAACATTTTTTCTAGGGACAGAAAACTGTAGGTAGGGAGAGTGTTTTTTTTCTTTCACTCTGCAAGTCCTTGTTTCCAGGGACCTGTAAGGACAGTGAGTTAATTTTCCTTGTGCTATATTGTGATTAAAAAAAACATTTTTTCTAGGGACAGAAAACTGTAGGTAGGGAGAGTGTTTTTTTTTCTTTCACTCTGCAAGTCCTTGTTTCCAGGGACCTGTAAGGACAGTGAGTTAATTGTCCTTGTGCTATATTGTGCTTAAAAAAAACATTTTTTCTAGGGACAGAAAACTGTAGGTAGGGAGAGTGTTTTTTTTTTTTCACTCTGCAAGTCCTTGTTTCCAGGGACCTGTAAGGACAGTGAGTTAATTGTCCTTGTGCTATATTGTGCTTAAAAAAAACATTTATTCTAGGGACAGAAAACTCTAGGTAGGGACAGTGTCAGTTTCTTTCACTCTGCAAGTCCTTGTTTCCAGGGACCTGGAGAGACATTGAGTGAATTGTCCTTGTGCTATATTGTGATTAAAAAAAACATTTATTCTAGGGACAGAAAACTCTAGGTAGGGACAGTGTCAGTTTCTTTCACTGTGAAAGTCCTTGTTTCAAGGGACAGAGAAGGACACCTGAAGGTAGCCCTTATTGCTTTTTTCCCATCTCCCTGCAGGCCATCTATTAGAATGTCTGGAAGGCAAACAAGGAGAGGCAGACAGTCAGGAGGCAATAAAAGAGGGCAAGCAGGCTCTGTGTCTGGGGGCAACAGTGCTGGTCGTGGACGCGGTGCATTGTCATCAGCACATGGCCATGGGACACGCTTGTCCTTCTTTTCGGCAGCTGGACATGTTGAGCCACATCATGCCGAAGACTTGGTAGAGTGGATGACCAAGCCCTCCTCCTCCTCCTCATCCTCTCTCACCCAGGCTCAGGGTACTGGAAAAGCAGCTGCCAAAGCGTCGTCTTCCCTGGTATCAATGTCAGACAAATCATCAGTCACTCCTTCCCTAGACCCACCATGTCCTCCCCCTGAGGAGTCCCCCGAACTGTTTCAGCACAGTGTTGGGTACATGCTCCAGGAGGATGCCCAGCGTTTCGAAGGGTCTGATGATGAAACCCAGCTAGAGGAAGGCAGTAGCGTGAGAGCAGACAGAGGGGATGCTCAAGAAGGACACCAATCTGGCAGTCATGTTCCAGCAGCTGCAGCATACTGCCAGATTGGCTCCAGTGATGAGGAGGGAGGGGATGATGAGGTCAATGACTCCACGTGGGTGCCTAATAGGAGAGAGGAGGAGGAGGAGGATGAGGAGGAGGCACATCTCCAACGAGGCAGGATGCCCTTTGGTGGCCAGCGTAAGGGCAGTACACCGACGGAATCACACCGCAGAGCTCCGCCTGTGCAGGGCGCTGCCTCTGCCCGTCATTCAAAAAGTTCTTTGGTGTGGGCCTTTTTTGAGGCTAGTGCATCAGATCGCACAGCTGCTGTTTGCAACATATGTCTCAAGCGTATATCGCGTGGCCAAAACATCAGCCGCTTGGGTACCACATGCCTGACCAGACATATGTTGACCTGCCATGCAGCTCGTTGGCAAGCCTACCTCAAAGACCCACACCAAAGAACCAAGCGGACCTCTCCTTGCACCGCATCAGCTGGGATCTCCAACCCCACTATAACTTCAGTCCTCTCTGAAACATGCACTGAGAGGAATGAAGGTGTAGAATTAGGTGTGTCACAGCCAAGTACTTGCGCCCACTCTGCTAGCAGTACACCGACGTCCGATTCTAGCAGGCAAATTTCCCTGCCCCAGCTGCTGGACCGTCGAAAGAAGTTCACTCCCAGCCATCCACATGCCCAGCGGTTGAATGCTAGCTTGGCTAAATTGCTAGCGCTTCAACTGCTGCCTTTTCAGTTGGTAGACTCGGCCCCCTTCCGTGAGTTTGTGCAATGTGCGGTTCCTCAGTGGCAGGTTCCCAAACGCCACTTTTTCTCACGGAAGGCTATTCCGGCTCTCTACCGGCATGTGGAAGGCAATGTCTTGGCCTCGCTGGACAGGGCGGTCAGCGGTAAGGTGCATATTACCGCTGACTCATGGTCCAGCAGGCATGGACAGGGACGTTACCTTTCTTTCACGGCCCATTGGGTCACTCTTTTGGCAGCTGGGAAGGATTCAGGACAAGGTGCAGTAGTGTTGGAGGTTGTCCCACCGCCACGCCTCCAAAATGCTACTACTGGTTGTGACACACCTCTCTCCTCCACCCCCTCCTCTTCTTCTTCCTCCATGGCCTCTTCCTGTGGTTTGTCCTATGAACCAGCGGTGCTCCGTAGCCGTTCACGGGGCTACGCAAGTACGCAGGCAAAAAGATGCCATGCCGTGCTTGCGCTGGTGTGTTTGGGGGACAGAAGCCACACTGGGGCAGAGGTCCTGTCTGCTCTGCAGGGCCAGGCCGAGAGGTGGTTGACGCCACGCCAGCTTAAGCCAGGAATGGTGGTTTGCGACAATGGCACCAACCTCCTCTCCGCCCTCCGACAGGGACAACTGACCCATGTGCCCTGTGTGGCTCACGTCCTTAACCTGGTGGTGCAGCGCTTCTTGGGCAGGTACCCGGGCTTACAGGATGTCCTGAGGCAGGCCAGGAAAGTCTGTGTGCATTTCCGCAGATCTTATAATGCCAGTGCTCGCCTGGCTGAGCTGCAAAAGGAGTTGAACCTGCCCAAGAACCGCCTTATATGTGACATGCCCACCAGGTGGAACTCAACGTTGGCCATGCTGCAGCGGCTGCACACGCAGCAGAGGGCCATCAATGAGTACCTGTGCGACTACGGCACCAGGACAGGGTCAGGGGAGCTTGGTTTTTTTTCTCCACGCCAGTGGGGCATGATCAGGGATGCATGCACTGTCCTGGCACCATTTGAGGAGGCCACGAGGATGGTGAGCAGTGACAGTGCATGCATCAGTGACACTGTACCTCTTGTCCACCTGTTGGAGCACACGCTGCGTGGAATAATGGACAGGGCACTTGAGGCAGAACAGAGGCAGGAAGAGGAGGACTTCCTTGCCTCTCAAGGCCCCCTTTACCCAGACAGTGTTCCTTCTGTCCCACCCATCGCACAGGAAGAGGAGGAGGAGGAGGAGGAGGAGGAGGAGGAGGATTGTGTCAGCATGGAGGTGGAGGCTGGCACTCAGCATCATCAGCAGCAGTCTTTTAGGGATGATTTACAGTCCCAAGAAACCAGTGGACTTGTACGTGGCTGGGAGGAGGTGGCTGCGGATCATGTCGTCCTTAGTGACCCAGAGGACTCCGGAGCGAATGCCTCAGCAAACCTACGCTGCATGGCCTCCCTGATCCTGCAAAGTCTGCGGAAGGATCCTCGTATTCTTCGGATCAAGGAGAGGGACCATTACTGGCTGGCCACTCTCCTTGATCCACGGTACAAGGGTAAGGTTGCGGACCTTATGTTACCGTCGCAGAGGGAGCAGAGGATGAGACAACTCCGGGAGGCCTTGCAGAAAGGTCTGTGCAACGCGTTCCCAGAGACTGGGAGGTTGCAAACTCCTGGTCCTGGACAACGAGTTGCTGAGGCTTCGGCCAGTCAAAGAAGGAGCGGTGGGGAAGGTGGCCGTCTGACCGATGCGTTCAGACAATTCTTTAGTCCGCAGCCCCAAAGTATGATCGGTTCCAGCAACCATCGCCAGCGTCTGATAAACATGGTGCAGGAATATCTAGGGGCAAGGTCAGACTTGGACACCTTCCCCACCGAAAATCCTCTGGCTTACTGGGTCTTGAGGATGGATCACTGGCCAGAGCTTGCACAGTATGCAATTGAGCTACTGGCCTGTCCTGCATCCAGCGTTCTTTCGGAACGCACATTCAGTGCTGCTGGAGGATTTGTCACGGATCACAGGGTGCGCCTGTCCACCGACTCGGTTGATCGACTGACTTTCATCAAGATGAACCAGTCTTGGATCACCACCAGCTACCACACACCTGATGCTGATATAACAGACTAATTGATTTTAAAATGTCACATCCCTTCAAGACTGATGCTGATGCTGAGTGCCTGTGCTGTTATGTTGACTGGCTATCCTCCTCCTCCGAGTCCTCAATGATACGATTGATGATGATAGCTTGGAAGATCATTTTTGTTTATGGGTGCCGCCACCAGTGCCTAACGCCCAATTTTTCAGCCCCTGTTTAACAGGGGCGTGTAATTACAATTTTTGAAGCAATACTTTGCAACAGGGCTCATTGCTGTGCTCCAAGTACAGTATCTGTGAGGAGTTGCAGTGTTGTGCCACCAGTGCCTAAGGCCCAATTTTTCAGCCCCTGTTTAACAGGGGCGTGTCATTACAATTTTTGAAGCAATACTTTGCAACAGGGCTCATTGCTGTGCTCCAAGTACAGTATCTGTGAAGGGTTGCAGTGTTGTGCCACCAGTGCCTAAGGCCCAATTTTTCAGCCCCTGTTCAACAGGGGCATGTAATTACAATTCTTGATCTAATAATTCACAGCAGGGCCCATTGCTGCACCCACCAAGAGTAACTGTCAGGGCTTACAGTGTTGTGGCACCAGCACCACCATCAAAGGCCCAATTTTTACTACCACTGTTCAACAATTATATGTAATTAAAATTCCTGATATAATAGTTGACAGCAGGGCGTTCCAGCACCAACCAAGAGTAACTGTGAGTGCTTACAGTGTTGTGCCAACACCAACAACTAAGGGGCCTATTTCTGCAGAGTATATACGGCAGGTCCCTACTTTCAAACATCCAACTTACAAACGACTCCTACTTGCAAACGCAAGAAGACAACAGGAAGTGAGAGGAAATCTACCACTAGGAAGGAAAATTCTCTCCTGTAAGAATAAATATGGGAGAAAGGTGTCTCCTCTGTACTGATGCTTTATCAGCAATCCTTGTTTCAAGAAAAACACCACATTTCAAAAACAGTTGTCATTAGGACGGAAAGTGAGGTGAAATGTTCTGAACAGGGGCACAGACAGCAAAACAAATGTTACAGGGGTGATAACCCTTACCTATGTTTTCCAAAAAGTTTAAAAATAGATTTTTGGTCTGGAGCTACACTTCAACAATGTACCTGTTCAAAATTACAAACACATTCTACATAAGAACAAACCTACAGTCCCTGTCTTGTATGCACCGCCTGTATACGGCTGTTCTGAGTATATAGGGCCTTTTTTATTTTATGTGCGGGGTTCCCCTTAATATCCATACAAGACCCAAAGGGGCTGGTAATGGGCTGGGGTAGGGGGGGGGTCATGGGGTAGCTATGCCATTTTTCTTAAAGATTTTCATCCATATTACCGGGACCAGACATTACATTAAAGCCGCAAGCAGTTTTAAATGGCTTTTTTTTCCTTTAGAAGTGTCATTTTGTGCAGGGACAGTTCTAAACACGGGAAACACGTGGCACTTCACAGGCATACTTTAGACACCCCCCAGGTACGATATTTAAAGGAATATTTGACTTTTTTTTTTTCACTTTATGCATCATTAAAATGACTGCTCCCGGAAAACGACCGTTTTTAAAACTTATTTTTGCATTGATACATGTCCCCTGGTGCAGAACCCGGGTTCCCAAACCCTTTTTAGGACAATAACATGCATAATAGTTTTTATAATTAGCACTTTAGAATTCGAACGTTCGCATCCATTGTATTTAATAGGGTTCTAATGTTCGTTCGAACTTTCGGTCCGTTCGCGGGTTCTGGTGCGAACCGAACCCGGGGGTGTTCGGCTCATCACTAGTGATCAGTGGGAAGAATGTTCCTTACATTGGTGATCAGTGGGAAGAATGTTCCTTACATTGGTGATCAGTGAGAAGAATGTCCCTTACATTGGTGATCAGTGGGAAGAATGTTCCTTACATTGGTGATCAGTGGGAAGAATGTTCCTTACATTGGTGATCAGTGAGAAGAATGTCCCTTACATTGGTGATCAGTGAGAAGAATGTTCCTTACATTGGTGATCAGTGAGAAGAATGTTCCTTACATTGGTGATCAGTGGGAAGAATGTTCCTTACATTGGTGATCAGTGAGAAGAATGTCCCTTACATTGGTGATCAGTGAGAAGAATGTTCCTTACATTGGTGATCAGTGAGAAGAATGTTCCTTACATTGGTGATCAGTGGGAAGAATGTTCCTTACATTGGTGGTCAGTGGGAAGAATGTCCCTTACATTGGTGATCAGTGGGAAGAATGTTCCTTACATTGGTGGTCAGTGAGAAGAATGTCCCTTACATTGGTGATCAGTGGGAAGAATGTTCCTTACATTGGTGGTCAGTGGGAAGAATGTCCCTTACATTGGTGATCAGTGGGAAGAATGTTCCTTACATTGGTGATCAGTGGGAAGTAATGTTCCTTACATTGGTGATCAGTGGGAAGAATGTTCCTTACATTGGTGATCAGTGAGAAGAATGTCCCTTACATTGGTGATCAGTGGGAAGAATGTCCCTTACATTGGTGATCAGTGGGAAGAATGTTCCTTACATTGGTGATCAGTGGGAAGAATGTTCCTTACATTGGTGATCAGTGAGAAGAATGTTCCTTACATTGGTGATCAGTGAGAAGAATGTTCCTTACATTGGTGATCAGTGAGGAGAATGTCCCTTACATTGGTGATCAGTGAGAAGAATGTCCCTTACATTGGTGATCAATGAGGAGAATGTTCCTTACATTGGTGATCAATGAGGAGAATGTTCCTTACATTGGTGGTTAGTGGGAAGAATGTCCCTTACATTGGTGATCAGTGAGAAGAATGTTCCTTACATTGGTGGTTAGTGGGAAGAATGTTCCTTACATTGGTGATCAGTGAGAAGAATGTTCCTTACATTGGTGATCAGTGGGAAGAATGTTCCTTACATTGGTGATCAGTGGGAAGAATGTTCCTTACATTGGTGATCAGTGAGAAGAATGTCCCTTACATTGGTGATCAGTGAGAAGAATGTCCCTTACATTGGTGATCAATGAGGAGAATGTTCCTTACATTGGTGATCAATGAGGAGAATGTTCCTTACATTGGTGGTTAGTGGGAAGAATGTCCCTTACATTGGTGATCAGTGAGAAGAATGTTCCTTACATTGGTGGTTAGTGGGAAGAATGTTCCTTACATTGGTGATCAGTGAGAAGAATGTTCCTTACATTGGTGATCAGTGGGAAGAATGTTCCTTACATTGGTGATCAGTGGGAAGAATGTTCCTTACATTGGTGATCAGTGAGAAGAATGTCCCTTACATTGGTGATCAGTGAGAAGAATGTCCCTTACATTGGTGATCAGTGAGAAGAATGTTCCTTACATTGGTGGTTAGTGGGAAGAATGTTCCTTACATTGGTGATCAGTGGGAAGAATGTTCCTTACATTGGTGATCAGTGGGAAGAATGTTCCTTACATTGGTGATCAGTGGGAAGAATGTTCCTTACATTGGTGATCAGTGAGAAGAATGTTCCTTACATTGGTGATCAGTGAGAAGAATGTTCCTTACATTGGTGATCAGTGGGAAGAATGTTCCTTACATTGATGATCAGTGGGAAGAATGTTCCTTACATTGGTGATCAGTGGGAAGAATGTCCCTTACATTGGTGATCAGTAGTGATGAGCCGAACACCCCCGGGTTCGGTTCGCACCAGAACCCGCGAACGGACCGAAAGTTCGAACGAACATTAGAACCCTATTAAATACAATGGATGCGAACGTTCGAATTCTAAAGTGCTAATTATAACAACTATTATGCATGTTATTGTCCTAAAAAGGGTTTGGGAACCCGGGTTCTGCACCAGGGGACATGTATCAATGCAAAAAGAAGTTTTAAAAACGGTCGTTTTTCGGGAGCAGTCATTTTAATGATGCATAAAGTGAAAAAAAAAAAGTCAAATATTCCTTTAAATATCGTACCTGGGGGGTGTCTAAAGTATGCCTGTGAAGTGCCACGTGTTTCCCGTGTTTAGAACTGTCCCTGCACAAAATGACACTTCTAAAGGAAAAAAGCGCCATTTAAAACTGCTTGCGGCTTTAATGTAATGTCTGGTCCCGGTAATATGGATGAAATTCTTTAAGAAAAATGGCATAGCTACCCCATGACCCCCCCCCCTACCCCAGCCCATTACCAGCCCCTTTGGGTCTTGTATGGATATTAAGGGGAACCCCGCACATAAAATAAAAAAGGCCCTATATACTCTGAACAGCCCTATACAGGCGGTGCATACAAGACAGGGACTGTAGGTTTGTTCTTATGTAGAATCTGTTTGTAATTTTGAACAGGTACATTGTTGAAGTGTAGCTCCAGACCAAAAATCTATTTTTAAACTTTTTGGAAAACATAGGTAAGGGTTATCACCCCTGTAACATTTGTTTTGCTGTCTGTGCCCCTGTTCATAACATTTCACCTCACTTTCCGTCCCAATGACAACTGTTTTTGAAATGTGGTGTTTTTCTTGAAACAAGGATTGCTGATAAAGCATCAGTACAGAGGAGACACCTTTCTCCCATATTTATTCTTACAGGAGAGAATTTTCCTTCCTAGTGGTAGATTTCCTCTCACTTCCTGTTGTCTTCTTGCGTTTGCAAGTAGGAGTCGTTTGTAAGTTGGATGTTTGAAAGTAGGGACCTGCCGTATATACTCTGCAGAAATAGGCCCCTTAGTTGTTGGTGTTGGCACAACACTGTAAGCACTCACAGTTACTCTTGGTTGGTGCTGGAACGCCCTGCTGTCAACTATTATATCAGGAATTTTAATTACATATAATTGTTGAACAGTGGTAGTAAAAATTGGGCCTTTGATGGTGGTGCTGGTGCCACAACACTGTAAGCCCTGACAGTTACTCTTGGTGGGTGCAGCAATGGGCCCTGCTGTGAATTATTAGATCAAGAATTGTAATTACATGCCCCTGTTGAACAGGGGCTGAAAAATTGGGCCTTAGGCACTGGTGGCACAACACTACAACCCCTCACAGATACTGTACTTGGAGCACAGCAATGAGCCCTGTTGCAAAGTATTGCTTCAAAAATTGTAATGACACGCCCCTGTTAAACAGGGGCTGAAAAATTGGGCCTTAGGCACTGGTGGCACAACACTGCAACTCCTCACAGATACTGTACTTGGAGCACAGCAATGAGCCCTGTTGCAAAGTATTGCTTCAAAAATTGTAATTACACGCCCCTGTTAAACAGGGGCTGAAAAATTGGGCGTTAGGCACTGGTGGCGGCACCCATAAACAAAAATGATCTTACAAGCTATCATCATCAATCGTATCATTGAGGACTCGGAGGAGGAGGATAGCCAGTCAACATAACAGCACAGGCACTCAGCATCAGCATCAGTCTTGAAGGGATGTGACATGTTAAAATCAATTAGTCTGTTATATCAGCATCAGGTGTGTGGTAGCTGGTGGTGATCCAAGACTGGTTCATCTTGATGAAAGTCAGTCGATCAACCGAGTCGGTGGACAGGCGCACCCTGTGATCCGTGACAAATCCCCCAGCAGCACTGAATGTGCGTTCCGAAAGAACGCTGGATGCAGGACAGGCCAGTAGCTCAATTGCATACTGTGCAAGCTCTGGCCAGTGATCCATCCTCAAGACCCAGTAAGCCAGAGGATTTTCGGTGGGGAAGGTGTCCAAGTCTGACCTTGCCCCTAGATATTCCTGCACCATGTTTATCAGACGCTGGCGATGGTTGCTGGAACCGATCATACTTTGGGGCTGCGGACTAAAGAATTGTCTGAACGCATCGGTCAGACGGCCACCTTCCCCACCGCTCCTTCTTTGACTGGCCGAAGCCTCAGCAACTCGTTGTCCAGGACCAGGAGTTTGCAACCTCCCAGTCTCTGGGAACGCGTTGCACAGACCTTTCTGCAAGGCCTCCCGGAGTTGTCTCATCCTCTGCTCCCTCTGCGACGGTAACATAAGGTCCGCAACCTTACCCTTGTACCGTGGATCAAGGAGAGTGGCCAGCCAGTAATGGTTCCTCTCCTTGATCCGAAGAATACGAGGATCCTTCCGCAGACTTTGCAGGATCAGGGAGGCCATGCAGCGTAGGTTTGCTGAGGCATTCGCTCCGGAGTCCTCTGGGTCACTAAGGACGACATGATCCGCAGCCACCTCCTCCCAGCCACGTACAAGTCCACTGGTTTCTTGGGACTGTAAATCATCCCTAAAAGACTGCTGCTGATGATGCCGAGTGCCAGCCTCCACCTCCATGCTGACACAATCCTCCTCCTCCTCCTCCTCCTCCTCTTCCTGTGCGATGGGTGGGACAGAAGGAACACTGTCTGGGTAAAGGGGGCCTTGAGAGGCAAGGAAGTCCTCCTCTTCCTGCCTCTGTTCTGCCTCAAGTGCCCTGTCCATTATTCCACGCAGCGTGTGCTCCAACAGGTAGACAAGAGGTACAGTGTCACTGATGCATGCACTGTCACTGCTCACCATCCTCGTGGCCTCCTCAAATGGTGCCAGGACAGTGCATGCATCCCTGATCATGCCCCACTGGCGTGGAGAAAAAAAACCAAGCTCCCCTGACCCTGTCCTGGTGCCGTAGTCGCACAGGTACTCATTGATGGCCCTCTGCTGCGTGTGCAGCCGCTGCAGCATGGCCAACGTTGAGTTCCACCTGGTGGGCATGTCACATATAAGGCGGTTCTTGGGCAGGTTCAACTCCTTTTGCAGCTCAGCCAGGCGAGCACTGGCATTATAAGATCTGCGGAAATGCACACAGACTTTCCTGGCCTGCCTCAGGACATCCTGTAAGCCCGGGTACCTGCCCAAGAAGCGCTGCACCACCAGGTTAAGGACGTGAGCCACACAGGGCACATGGGTCAGTTGTCCCTGTCGGAGGGCGGAGAGGAGGTTGGTGCCATTGTCGCAAACCACCATTCCTGGCTTAAGCTGGCGTGGCGTCAACCACCTCTCGGCCTGGCCCTGCAGAGCAGACAGGACCTCTGCCCCAGTGTGGCTTCTGTCCCCCAAACACACCAGCGCAAGCACGGCATGGCATCTTTTTGCCTGCGTACTTGCGTAGCCCCGTGAACGGCTACGGAGCACCGCTGGTTCATAGGACAAACCACAGGAAGAGGCCATGGAGGAAGAAGAAGAGGAGGGGGTGGAGGAGAGAGGTGTGTCACAACCAGTAGTAGCATTTTGGAGGCGTGGCGGTGGGACAACCTCCAACACTACTGCACCTTGTCCTGCATCCTTCCCAGCTGCCAAAAGAGTGACCCAATGGGCCGTGAAAGAAAGGTAACGTCCCTGTCCATGCCTGCTGGACCATGAGTCAGCGGTAATATGCACCTTACCGCTGACCGCCCTGTCCAGCGAGGCCAAGACATTGCCTTCCACATGCCGGTAGAGAGCCGGAATAGCCTTCCGTGAGAAAAAGTGGCGTTTGGGAACCTGCCACTGAGGAACCGCACATTGCACAAACTCACGGAAGGGGGCCGAGTCTACCAACTGAAAAGGCAGCAGTTGAAGCGCTAGCAATTTAGCCAAGCTAGCATTCAACCGCTGGGCATGTGGATGGCTGGGAGTGAACTTCTTTCGACGGTCCAGCAGCTGGGGCAGGGAAATTTGCCTGCTAGAATCGGACGTCGGTGTACTGCTAGCAGAGTGGGCGCAAGTACTTGGCTGTGACACACCTAATTCTACACCTTCATTCCTCTCAGTGCATGTTTCAGAGAGGACTGAAGTTATAGTGGGGTTGGAGATCCCAGCTGATGCGGTGCAAGGAGAGGTCCGCTTTGTTCTTTGGTGTGGGTCTTTGAGGTAGGCTTGCCAACGAGCTGCATGGCAGGTCAACATATGTCTGGTCAGGCATGTGGTACCCAAGCGGCTGATGTTTTGGCCACGCGATATACGCTTGAGACATATGTTGCAAACAGCAGCTGTGCGATCTGATGCACTAGCCTCAAAAAAGGCCCACACCAAAGAACTTTTTGAATGACGGGCAGAGGCAGCGCCCTGCACAGGCGGAGCTCTGCGGTGTGATTCCGTCGGTGTACTGCCCTTACGCTGGCCACCAAAGGGCATCCTGCCTCGTTGGAGATGTGCCTCCTCCTCATCCTCCTCCTCCTCCTCTCTCCTATTAGGCACCCACGTGGAGTCAGTGACCTCATCATCCCCTCCGTCCTCATCACTGGAGCCAATCTGGCAGTATGCTGCAGCTGCTGGAACATGACTGCCAGATTGGTGTCCTTCTTGAGCATCCCCTCTGTCTGCTCTCACGCTACTGCCTTCCTCTAGCTGGGTTTCATCATCAGACCCTTCGAAACGCTGGGCATCCTCCTGGAGCATGTACCCAACACTGTGCTGAAACAGTTCGGGGGACTCCTCAGGAGGAGGACATGGTGGGTCTAGGGAAGGAGTGACTGATGATTTGTCTGACATTGATACCAGGGAAGACGACGCTTTGGCAGCTGCTTTTCCAGTACCCTGAGCCTGGGTGAGAGAGGATGAGGAGGAGGAGGAGGGCTTGGTCATCCACTCTACCAAGTCTTCGGCATGATGTGGCTCAACATGTCCAGCTGCCGAAAAGAAGGACAAGCGTGTCCCATGGCCATGTGCTGATGACAATGCACCGCGTCCACGACCAGCACTGTTGCCCCCAGACACAGAGCCTGCTTGCCCTCTTTTATTGCCTCCTGACTGTCTGCCTCTCCTTGTTTGCCTTCCAGACATTCTAATAGATGGCCTGCAGGGAGATGGGAAAAAAGCAATAAGGGCTACCTTCAGGTGTCCTTCTCTGTCCCTTGAAACAAGGACTTTCACAGTGAAAGAAACTGACACACTGTCCCTACCTACAGTTTTCTGTCCCTAGAATAAATGTTTTTTTTAAGCACAATATAGCACAAGGACAATTCACTCACTGTCCTTACAGGTCCCTGGAAACAAGGACTTGCAGAGTGAAATAAACTGACACTCTCCCTACCTACAGTTTTCTGTCCCTAGAAAAAATGTTTTTTTAATCACAATATAGCACAAGGACAATTCACTCACTGTCCTTACAGGTCCCTGGAAACAAGGACTTGCAGAGTGAAATAAACTGACACTCTCCCTACCTACAGTTTTCTGTCCCTAGAAAAAATGTTTTTTTTAATCACAATATAGCACAAGGACAATTCACTCACTGTCCTTACAGGTCCCTGGAAACAAGGACTTGCAGAGTGAAATAAACTGACACTCTCCCTACCTACAGTTTTCTGTCCCTAGAAAAAATGTTTTTTTTAATCACAATATAGCACAAGGACAATTCACTCACTGTCCTTACAGGTCCCTGGAAACAAGGACTTGCAGAGTGAAAGAAAAAAAACACTCTCCCTACCTACAGTTTTCTGTCCCTAGAAAAAATGTTTTTTTTAATCACAATATAGCACAAGGACAATTCACTCACTGTCCTTACAGGTCCCTGGAAACAAGGACTTGCAGAGTGAAAGAAACTGACACTCTCCCTACCTACAGTTTTCTGTCCCTAGAAAAAATGTTTTTTTTAATCACAATATAGCACAAGGAAAATTAACTCACTGTCCTTACAGGTCCCTGGAAACAAGGACTTGCAGAGTGAAAGAAACTGACACTGTCCCTACCTAGAGTTTTCTGTCCCTAGAATAAATGTTTTTTTTAATCACAATATAGCACAAGGAAAATTAACTCACTGTCCTTACAGGTCCCTGGAAACAAGGACTTGCAGAGTGAAAGAAACTGACACTGTCCCTACCTAGAGTTTTCTGTCCCTAGAATAAATGTTTTTTTTAATCACAATATAGCACAAGGACAATTAACTCACTGTCCTTACAGGTCCCTGGAAACAAGGACTTGCAGAGTGAAAGAAACTGACACTGTCCCTACCTAGAGTTTTCTGTCCCTAGAATAAATGTTTTTTTTAATCACAATATAGCACAAGGAAAATTAACTCACTGTCCTTACAGGTCCCTGGAAACAAGGACTTGCAGAGTGAAAGAAACTGACACTGTCCCTACCTAGAGTTTTCTGTCCCTAGAATAAATGTTTTTTTTAATCACAATATAGCACAAGGAAAATTAACTCACTGTCCTTACAGGTCCCTGGAAACAAGGACTTGCAGAGTGAAAGAAAAAAAACACTCTCCCTACCTACAGTTTTCTGTCCCTAGAAAAAATGTTTTTTTTAATCACAATATAGCACAAGGAAAATTAACTCACTGTCCTTACAGGTCCCTGGAAACAAGGACTTGCAGAGTGAAAGAAACTGACACTGTCCCTACCTAGAGTTTTCTGTCCCTAGAATAAATGTTTTTTTTAATCACAATATAGCACAAGGACAATTAACTCACTGTCCTTACAGGTCCCTGGAAACAAGGACTTGCAGAGTGAAAGAAACTGACACTGTCCCTACCTAGAGTTTTCTGTCCCTAGAATAAATGTTTTTTTTTAAGCACAATATAGCACAAGGACAATTAACTCACTGTCCTTACAGGTCCCTGGAAACAAGGACTTGCAGAGTGAAAGAAACTGACACTGTCCCTACCTAGAGTTTTCTGTCCCTAGAATAAATGTTTTTTTTAAGCACACTATAGCAGAAGCACAAAACACACTGACACTCTCCCTACCTATCCTTCTCTTTCCCTAAACTAAAGGAATCCAGGTTAAGCAAGAAAGAAATAACAGTCACTGTCCCTGCCTATGCTACTCTATCCCTGCTCCGGAACACACTACACTAGGCCGCCGTGCTGGCGGCCTTTTATAGTGTGGGGCGTGTACTAAACACCCTCAGCAATAATTGGCCACAGGCATCCTGCCTGTGGCCAATCATTGCTCTCCTCGCTGCCGGCGCTGTGATTGGCCAAGCATGCGGGGTCACAGTGCATGCTTGGCCAATCACAGCGCCTGGATGACACTGCGATGGCGTAGTGCATTGTGGGCCGTTCGCGTCACTCGAATTTGGCGCGAACGGCCCAAATCGTTCGATCTTCGTCGAACGATCGAACAGCCAATGTTCGAGTCGAACGTATGTTCGACTCGAACACGAAGCTCATCCCTAGTCAGCAGCTGCTGAGTCTGGCCAGTGGTGTTGGCCCTGGAAGATTGTAGGCATCATGTTGAAGATCAATTTGAAACTTCTCAAAGAACCTCTACCAACCTCGGAAGGAACCCTAAGCTTCCACAGAACCCCGGCTGAGAAGAACTGTGCTAAACAGTGCACTGGATGGTGTGACGGGGTGTGAGATTCCATGCACCTGTACAGCACACCTACCTGCACCGCACTCCTCCACTGCAGTCCAGCACTTCTTTCTCCACCTCTACCAGCAGAGATCAGTGAGAAGAGTGCTGCCAATCAGGAGGAGCAGTGATCACCCTCAGGAGAAGCTTCTGCAAGGAGCACACAGGATGGAGCTCCTGGGGCGGGGGATGGGGTGAACCCCTGGCACTCGCTCCTGTGGGCACCCCTAGGGAGTCTTTCTTGCATTGTACAGTTGTATTAGTTCCTCGGAAACACCTTTAGACAAGATATAAAAACAGAACAGACAGACTTACACCACCACCAATCCTACATGCGGCTCCACCTTGCAGCCCGGCTACATACCTTCTCTCTCCTCGGCTCCTGGCTGATGGGCCTCTGTGAAGAGCTTCTCCCGATCTTCGGTCCCCTCGACATACTCCTCCTCATCACACATACATTGCCCTGCTTCTCCCTGGTTGTCCAATGGGTCTTCACCAGCTTCATGGTCTCCCCTGCCCCCATCAGTGGTGCTACCGTCCTCCTGGACCTGGTCAGGCGTGCTCCTGCCCTCATTGGCTGCCTGGTCAGGTGTGCTCCTGCCCTCATTGGCTGCCTGGTCAGGTGTGCTCCTGCCCTCATTGGCTGCCTGGTCAGGTGTGCTCCTGCCCTCATTGGCTGCCTGGTCTGTATTGCCATAATCTGGGCTATCTGCCATTTTGGCCACTGCCCTGTTCTCCTGCTCCTCGACTGTCCTGTTTGCAGTGGAACCCTCAAGGTCAGTGTTCTGATTTAAGTCCAACTGGAAACTATCTTGCAAGGTCTGCTTGGCGGGTTTCCTGGATTTCTTAAGTTTCATGAAATTCTTCTCTTTCTTATCTGGAGTCTTTGTGCCGTTTGTGGACTCTGTATGGCCCTCCTTGAAGAGCTGGTCCATGTCCTTGGTGAACGCCAGCAAGGTCCCATTTGACCCATAGCTGGTGGACTTGTCAAGGATCAGAGGCTGGGATGGACTGGGTGTCTTGGGAGCGGCTTGGCTGACTTTCTTGTAGCCTCGCTGGAGATTGTAGGTCATGGTCACCGAGAAGTAAGAGTACTCCACCACGCTGTATGTCAGCATGAAATTGATTGTAACAATCGGCGCCAAGATGTTGACTTGGCCAACGAAGACGAAGGCCATAGTGAGGAGGCCAGTCAGGAAGATGGCTGCCACCGGGGGTCTTGTTGGGTCCTCTCTACATGGCAAGAGACAAAGACAGCAGTCAGAATTGGTAACCAGAACAGTTTGGAAATCTTGATTTTATAGAGAGTGTTGCCCCCCAGTATATAAATAGATTATATATGTATAAAGAAGACATTCACTACGTCTCCCTCCCCCACTTTGTTACTGGAGAATTATCCAATGACATTTTGCGAAAGGTTATGGCAGAACTCTGATCCGTGACACAGGTGAGATTACCGGGAGACCAGACGGGACATCATGTACTACTGGAGAGATTCTTCAACCATGGGGACACCACAGGACCCATCGAACAAAAATGATACAACCAATCACAGGTCAGCTTACAGGGGTTTGTTGTTCTCCGTCTTACCATTGGTTGCCTAATGCTCATGTAAGGTACATGCTTTTTGTACAACTCCATACTTATGGTGTTTCGTGTGACGTGCCGTACTTGGGACATCGTTTCTGGCTGATGTTTACTGTAATTGCTTCGGTTAACTATCCTTACATAATTGTATTATGAACCAAGGATGTGTGTGTGAGCCGCTCCCCATGAGCAAGTATTGCTGGGTGGAGTGAAACGCGTTGGGGTGTGGCCTGGCGGGGGTCCAGGCTGAGACGGCCATTAACTATCATACAACAGGTCTTGACTTGATGTGCGGCTCCCGGGATGCCTAATCACCCTCTACATAATTGTATTGATAATGCTGGAATGTATTCGTTACATTGTTAGTGTATGTGCACTATTATTATTATTATCTCCTGAAGGCTCTGACTACATGAAACATGTTGAGCTAAATGTGAAGGGATGTCGGAGCCCTCTACCTAGCTGATGGTTGGGAGATGGCGGGGCTGGGGGGCACACAGTCGGCGGAAGGCGGGGCTGGGGGCACACAGTCGGCGGAAGGCGGGGCTGGGGGCACACAGTCGGCAGGAGGCGGAGCTGGGGGCACAGTCGGCGAAAGGCAGGGCACAGTGGGAAGGAGGCGAGGCAGAAGCACACAGTCGGAAGGAGGCGGGGCTGGGGGGCACACAGTCGGAAGAAGGCGGGGCTGGGGGGCACACAGTTGGAAGGAGGCGGGGCTGGGGGGGCACACAGTCGGAAGGAGGCGGGGCACACAGTCGGAAGGAGGCGGGGCACACAGTCGGCAGGAGGCGGGGCTGGGGGGGGGCACACAGTCGGCAGGAGGCGGGCCATCATTTTGTAGTTCTATGTTATGCAGTCCTCGTATTCCCTGCTCTGCTCTCCATGTTATTATCACACACATTTATCCCGGACAGAGCCGGTCGTCCGCACATTTAGTCGGGACTCTTCCCTTCGGGGTCATGAGATTTCTCCGATGATAATTGGGATCTTGGTATGCGGCTGAAGGAAGGGCGTTACCAGCCCAGCATCCCCCGGGGCCTGAAACATGTGCTGCATCATGCTGCATTACTGTGTGATATAAATGTCAGTCCCAGGCTGTTTTCTATCCGCCGTCCTCTGATATCACATGATCAGAGCCATCTATGGGAAAAATCACAGACTGTCCCGTATATACAGGGGGGGGGGGGGGGTTGCACCGTCACCCCGATAATCAGCTCACACCCGACAGACACACCTAATCCTGAGATTTGTTCTCACACTTCTAATGTGGAGGAGAATGCGGCCAAATCTGTAATCCCGATTATCGGGGGAATTACCGCCAAACGCTGACACTCCGCCATGAACCTGAGCTCAGCTTAAAGGGGAACTACAGGGAATGGTCTGCGCTTACACATCACCCAAATTCACATTTTATGTATTTCATATAAACGGGGGATCCCCCTAGCGTCTGCTTGTAGGTCAGGCAGTATGGTCAGCCTCCAGGCTGAACTGCCGAGATAAAACCAATCCTTGACTCCTCAAATTTCTCCACCGAGCACAAATCCTCTCCCCCCACTCCAAATACACCCCCCCCCCCCAATCATCCCTACGAGCATAAATCCACCAACCCCCAACAAAAACATTTCTGATTCCAGCACAAATCCCCCCCCCCTTTTCTAGCACAAACCCCCCCAAATCCCCCCTCCCAGCTCAAATCCTTTTCACCCATCCCCCCCCCTCGCAACACAATTCCACCCCCAAAATCACCACTCCTAGAACAATGCTTACCCCCTGCCAACTACACCACCCCCCCCCCCTCACATGAAACCACAGTGCCCAGGGCAGCTGCCCCTCCTGCCCACCCTTTGTCCCGGCTCTGCCTATAGAATAGAATGGGAGGTGAAAATGATTTCATGGACCGGGAGAATTGGGCAGAGATTTTTTTTTAAATAATAAAAAAAAAGAAGAAGTGTGGGATGTGGGCCGACACCCCTCCTCCTGTACAATCTCTGCACTTCCATTGGCTTCACAACACTTAGAAATGCCCCTCGTGGGAGCAGGCGTCCAATCACTGTGCTGCATAACAAAAGCAGGAATCTGATGCCGGCTGAGCATGCGCAGCAATCGTCTCCTGGGTGGCGGGCTGGCTTTTCTCTTTCAGAATACAAAACCTGGAAAATGAAAGCCGATTGGCCGCTATGGAGAAGGTTCACGTGAGAAGCGTCACTCACTCCGTGTCCCAAGAAGGAGAGGATGGGGATGACCTTCTCCTGCGCTATGCACTGGAGGATTCTGGGAGCGCCGTACAGACCGCCCATGCAGGACGCCAGCGAGGAGATGTAGAGGCCGATGAGGAAGAGGAAGCCCACCAGGGACACCTGCAGGAGGAGGAGGAGATGGGTGAGGAGACATTGGGAAAAATATGAAATATACAATATTTATGGATCAGATGTGGGGTAACCGATGGCAACTAGAATTAGCTATGGAATATCACAACTCACATATACTACAGACAAACAAAAAACACTATTCACTGTACAGAGCCAATCAGATATCAGCTTTATTCATCCGTACTATAACCAAGAGGATATAAAAAATAAAAATAAATTACTACTTGTGAGGTTGTTTTAACTGACATCATATGCAGATGAATGAAACAGAATACAGACAAATGCCACAATGTTACTTTATATCTCTCTAGCTCCTGTCTGATCAATGTTTATAAACAATGTTACTTTGTATCTCTCCATTTCCTGTCTGATCAATGTTTATAAACAATGTTACTTTGTATCTCTCCAGCTTCCATCTGATCAATGTTTATAAACAATGTTACTTTGTACCTCTATGTTTATAAACATTGTGTCAGATTGTCCAATTTTGACAGCAGAGGTTTCTTCAGCTCCTGAATTCACATAGCAACTCCTGGCTGTCGTTTTGACAGTGAGGAATTACCGGGAAGCAGACGGGGAGGGTGTACTACACATGCCCTGCATACTTTGATGATTTTTGATGATTTTATTTTGCAGTGAGTGTAGTATGCAACATAAAAAAAAAAAAAAAAGATAATACCAAATAAATAAAAGAAACTAAACCACCCAAAATATTTACCCGCCCCCAAAAAAGGTCACTTACCTTCTCAGCGATCATAAATTCGTAGCGCAGGAACTCCCGAGCGCAGGTGGCACCCAACAAGAAGACGAAGACGATGTAGAGGAACCAGCTGGGGGGAGAGGAGAAGGTGTGAGAATTATATTAGAGGAATACAAACCCCGTACATTCGGATCACACGCGGAAATACAACGCCTGCGAGATTCACCAGCTGCAGGTTGAGGTTTTGATTTGGAACTTACGAGATGGTGATGGCGGCCAACGACCCGACCGGGATATTGACAGACGGGCGGCGAAGATCTCCACTCATGTTGAAGCCGGCCATGACACCTGAGGGTGAGAATACAGAGAAAAGGTCACCGATCGGCCAAAACACCAACATACTCCCTCTCCGGAGACACACACAGAGGACGACGGGAATAAAACAGATTTTTCCAGATTTATTTTTCTAATTTATACTTCAGATCACACATGACTGATGGCTGAGCGCTCAGCAGATCACAGGAGGAGACTGGTAGCCATCTTGCATGACTCTGCCGGTTTACAGTTTAAAAAATATACATATTGCCAGCCAGGCAAGTTCAAAATAGTACAGAACAATATTTTGTGTTTTCAGCCTGAAGGTGGAGCTCTCGGCTCCTTTTCATGTTTTCCTTTGCCTCCTTAGCTGCTCTGTTGTAAAAAAAGAAAAAGTTATTTATAGAGCTCAATACCACAAGCTGCAATTTACTGACAAGTAAAGACATGGGGTCTCCACCCCCTGCAGAGCAGTGTCTCCGCCCCCTGCAGAGCAGTGTCTCCACCCCCTGCATTTGTCTAAAGTTTCCCTCAGGGAAAATCCTGAAATTAGACAATTGCTGTCCTGTCTCTGTAGATAACCAACAGTGCTCTGGGAAGCCTTTGTCATGTATTATTTTTTATGCTCAAATACAAAGAAACATAAATCCTTTTTTTGCGCTGTGTTAGGTTTCCTTTTAAAGTGGTTTAAAACCCTAAAAAGAGCCTTTCACTGGTAACCCCTCTCCTTTATCCAACAATAAACACACTCTCCAAGTGTTTGTTTAAAATGACGCCTCTAAATCATTTTCCAGGTATCTTCAGGCCTGTCACGTGACTCCCGGCCGCTCTGATACTACAATCCTCTGACGTCGACTGTGAGTCACGTGACCACCATGCTGGCCACTCGGCACCTCCCATTATAGCCCAAGGATTGGAGTAGGAGAGCGGCTGGGAGTCACGTGACCAACGTGCTGACCACTCGGCATCTCCCACTGTAGCCTGGGGAATCGGAGTAGGAGAGCGGCCGGGAGTCACGTGACCACCGTGCTGGCTGCTCGGCACCCTCCCAGGGGCGGATCCAGGGGGCAACGGGGCAATTGCCACCCCAGAGAAATTAGTTGCGGATGGGTCACGGGTTAGAGTCTGAGTGGGCGGGTGACAGAGTGGGCGGCTCCGCGGGCAGGTGACAGAGTGGGTGGCCGGGTGGCTTGGTTGGTGAGCGGGCGGCTCAGCCTTGGCGGCGGGTGAGAGAGTGGGCGGTCAGCTGGGCGGCTCTGTGGGTGAGCGGGCGGCTGGCCAATCAATGAGCCGGCGGGCAGAGGAGCAGAGAGATGACATCATCTCTCTCCGCCTCGCGCCCGCCCTGCATCCCTGCAGTAACTTCCGCCCTCACTGTGCAGGCAGCAGAGAGATTACATCATCTCTCTGCTGCCTGACTCTGACAAGCAAAACACCACCTTAGCAAGTGACAATCCGCAAGGTGTGGCAGGTGACGGTGGCAAGTGACACACTCGGGGCTCCCACTGATTCTGCATTATGGTGAGTTGAACCACTTAATTTTCTATAACAATGTAATAATATAAATAATGCGCTTCAATCATCCTGACACCATAACAACCATGGTGCCGGGATGATTGAAGGGCCAACACCAGCCACTTCCCCGATAAATTGCCCGCAAAAAAAAAATATTTTCTGGCAGTGCCCCTCCCGAGACAAGACTCTGGATCCGTCCCCTGCACCCTCCACTGTAGCCCGGGGATCGGAGTAGGAGAGCGGCTGGGAGTCACGTGAACTGAAGAAAAGTATTTAGAAGCATCTTTTTAAACAAACACTTACAGAATGAGTTACAGCTGGATAAAGGAGAGGGGCTGCCAGGATGTTTTGTACAGTTTTTTTTAATACGAATAGCGACAGGAGGGGGTGGAGACAGACACGGGAGCTGACAGGCAGGGAGGAGGGGGGAGGGAGGAGTACAGAGGAGAGCTGTGGATGACAGAGGCACGTAAGCTGACCACTGTAGTCAGGGCTCAGCAGCCATGATTATCGTGGTCAGCTCACAGAGGGGGACACAGGAAGTGTACTGATTACCCTGCTATAAGGGAACAGGAGCTCTATTATTATTTTATGTTTTTTAGGGTTACAAACACTTTAATTACAAGAGATCTCTGCACACTGCAGCAGTTTGGCTCTTCATTTTTATTATGACACATCGATCACGGAGCCCCTCCCCCAGTACCTGTCGCAGCTGGAAAAAATACGCCAAACACGGTGAAGAAAGTTTCTCCGGCAGAGTAATCAGGAAGTGTATTATTCCGCAGCAATTCCTCGGAATATCCTACAAAGCCGTGCCCTGCGGGGAGAGAGGACAGAACATTCCCGTCACACAGATTAACATTGTATCATATATGTATCTCTACAACACAAATCTCATCTCCAAACATGAGCCAATCACAGCAGTCTCTGCGCCAGAGGAGCTTACACTCTAATGCCATTTTAAACCCAGCATCCCTGTGCTACCCACTGAGCCAATGTGCAATAACAGGAGAATTCTGATTGGCTGCCATGGCCGCTGTCTGTTCTGTATTGCTCTTTGTCTCCCTTTCATCCTTCTGGAATAATATAAAGGAACTTTACAGAGTTTTATCAGAGAGTTCTGGGACTTGTCACAGGGAAAGAACTGGCACCAGTGAGAGACCTCAGCCGGAAGGTGTCAGCCCCGGGACTTTGGTGACACCGTGATAAGGGACACAGCACCATTCTACTCTCAGAAGTCAGACCGCTATCTCCCCTCCCCCGGGGGCCGCACACAATACTGGCAGCCGCTAATCTCTTCCTCTTCCACCATTCACAGCTCAGGATAATCTCACCACCAAAATTGTGGGGCCGGATTCCAGGGGCCCCTCTCCATCCATTACCATCCATATAATGACCAGCCCATTATAATAGCTGGCTCCCCCCCCCCCCCCGCCAGCTCTCCCCCACTGACTTTCCCCCCTTCCCGCTGCCTCTCTCCCCCCCCCAACCAGTTCTTCCGCCTCTCCCCCACTACCAGCTCTCCTGGCCCTCCCCGCACCGCCCCCCCACCAGCTCTTGCCCCCCCCCCTGCACCAGCTCTCCTGGCTTTCTCCCCACCAGCTCTTGCCCCTACCCCACTGCCACTCCAGCTCTTGCCCCCACCCCACTGCCACTCCCCCCACCAGCTCTTGCCCCCACCCCCCCACCAGCTCGTTCCCCATCGCCCAACTGCCACTCCCCTCACTAGGTTTCCCTCCCACCCCACCAGCTCTCGCCCCTATCCCACTGTCACTCCCCCCCCACCCTCGCCCCATCCCACTGCCACTCTCCCCCCACCAGCTCTCGCCCCCATCCAACTGCCACTCTCCCCCCACCAGCTCTCTCCCCCATCCCACTGCCACTCTCCCCCCCCCCACCAGCTCTCGCCCCCAACTGCCACTCTCCCCCCCACCAGCTCTCGCCCCCACCCCACTGCAACGCCCTCCCCACCAGCTCTCCCCCCCCCGCACCAGCTCTCCTGGCTTTCTTCCCCCTGCCTCTCCCCACCAGCTCTTGCCCCTACCCCACTGTCAGCCCCCCACCACCAGCTCGTCCCCATCACCCCACTGCCACTCCCCCCCCCACCAGCTCTTGCCCCTACCCCACTGTCACCCCCCCACCACCAGCTTGTCCCCATCACCCCACTGCCACTCCCCCCCCACCAGCTCTCGCCCCCATCCCACTGCCACTCCCCCCACCAGCTTTCCCTCCCACCCCACTGCCACTCCCCTCCCCTCCCCTCCCACCAGCTCTTGCCCCTATCCCACTGCCACTCCCCCCACCAGCTTTCCCTCCCCCCCACCAGCTCTCGCCCCCATCCCACTGCCACTCCCCCCACCAGTTCTCGCCCCCATCCCACTGCCACTCCCCCCCCACCAGCTCTTGCCCCCATCCCACTGCCACTCCCCCCCCACCAGCTCTCGCCCCATCCCACTGCCACTCCCCCCCACCGGCTCTTGCCCCCATCCCACTGCCACTCCCCCCCACCAGCTTTCCCTCCCCCCCACGAGCTCTTGCCCCCATCCCACTGCCACTCCCCCCACCAGCTTTCCCTCCCCCCACCAGCTCTCGCCCCCATCCCACTGCCACTCCCCCCCCCACCAGCTCTCGCCCCCATCCCACTGCCACTCCCCCCCCCACCAGCTCTCGCCCCCATCCCACTGCCACTCCCCCCCCCACCAGCTCTCGCCCCCCATCCCACTGCCACTCCCCCCCACCAGCTCTCGCCCCCATCCCACTGCCACTCCCCCCCACCAGCTCTCGCCCCCATCCCACTGCCACTCCCCCCCCCCCACCGGCTCTTGCCCTCATCCCACTGCCACTCCCCCCACCAGCTTTCCCTCCCCCCCACCAGCTCTCGCCCCCATCCCACTGCCACTCCCCCCCACCGGCTTTCCCTCCCCCCCCACCAGCTCTCGCCCCCATCCCACTGCCACTCCCCCCACCAGCTTTCCCTCCCCCCCACCAGCTCTCGCCCCCATCCCACTGCCACTCCCCCCACCAGCTTTCCCTCCCCCCCACCAGCTCTCGCCCCCATCCCACTGCCACTCTCCCCCCCACCAGCTCTCGCCCCCATCCCACTGCCACCTCCCCCCCCCCACCAGCTCTCGCCCCCATCCCACTGCCACTCTCCCCCCCCCACCAGCTCTCGCCCCCATCCCACTGCCACTCTCCCCCCCACCAGCTCTCGCCCCCATCCCACTGCCACTCCCCCCACCAGCTCTCGCCCCCATCCCACTGCCACTCCCCCCCCACCGGCTCTTGCCCCCATCCCACTGCCACTCTCCCCCCTCACCAGCTCTCGCCCCCATCCAACTGCCACTCTCGCCCCCATCCCACTGCCACTCCCCCACCAGCTCTCGCCCCCATCCCACTGCCACCCCCACCCCCCCACCTCGCCCCCATCCCACTGCCACTCTCCCCCCCACCAGCTCTCTCCCCCATCCCACTGCCACTCCCCCCACCAGCTCTCGCCCCCATCCAACTGCCACTCTCCCCCCCACCAGCTCTCGCCCCCATCCCACTGCCAGTCTCCCCCCCCCACCAGCTCTCGCCCCCCATCCCACTGCCAGTCTCCCCCCCCCACCAGCTCTCGCCCCTATCCCACTGCCAGTCCCCCCCCCCCACCAGCTCTCGCCCCTATCCCACTGCCACTCCCCCACCAGCTCTCGCCCCCACCCCACTGCCACGCCCCCCCACACCAGTTCTCCTGGCTTTCTTCTCCCCACAGCTCCTACCCCTACCCCACTGTCACCCCCCTACCCACCAACAGCTCTCGCCCCCATCCCACTGCCACTCCCCCCACCAGCTCTCGCCCCCACCCCACTGCCACCACTCCCCCCCCACTGCCACTCCCCTCCCACCAGCTCTCACCCCCATCCCACTGCCACGCCCCCCCCCACCAGCTTTCGCTCCCATCCTACTGCCACTCCCCCCCCCACTGCCACTCCGACCCACCAGCTCTCGCCCCTATCCCACTGCCACTTCCCTGCCCCGCCCACCAGCTCTTGCCCCCAACCCATTGCCACTCCCCCCCACCAGCTCTCGCCCCCCTAACCTCATTGCCATTCCCCCCCCCCACTAGCTCTCGCCCTCACCTCACTGCCACTCCCCCCCCCAGCTCTCCAGGCTTTCTCCCCTCTCCCCACCAGCTCTCCTAGCCCCCCCCATCCCTCTGTTCTCCACGCTCTCCCCCCCACGAACCGGCTCTGTTCGGTGCACCCTCATATTACATTGAATGGCGGCCACACACGCATTGATTGATCTCTCCTGATAGAAAACAGCCAATCTGTAGTTTACAATCCATTTGACGGATATGCCACACACAAGAGGAGTGGATTCTGAATGATAGTTGAGATATGATCGAAGGATATCAATCTCATAAATTGATCAAAATACATTTTGTATTCATGAACAAAGCAGCTCAGTGCTGCCAATCAATTTGAAGCGATCGATAGTATTTTGCCCCGTCCGAACATTTCATCAAATCTGATTGAAATAAAGTCTATATGGGTCAGAAGGGAAGTTACGGTCATTCGATTGTTTGTGGATATAATCGTTTTGAATCACACATTGGACGAATATAAACATTGTGCCAATTAGATTGTATGGTGTGTGGTGAGCTTTACACTTTCAGCTTAACCAGAAATCAGATGGGGCAGATTATTCACAGGCCGGATCTTCAATGTGTGAACGATCGACTGTGAAACGCAATCTGTCCAACCCGATTGGCTGAGCGGATGTCAGATGCGGGGGATCGCTCTGGAAGGGAGTTCTCTCGAGAAAACCAAAATGTTTTCTTTTTTTCTCATTTGGCGCAGAGCGATAATCCTTCTCACCACGGTGCTGCGTTTGTGGGCGGGGCATTGGGTGTGGCTGCACACCTCCAGCACAGACTGCGATGTGTCCCCTGGATGGCGTCCAGATCGGCAGCGCTCCTCCATGAGGTCATGCTGCATCTGTGTCAGATAATTGGAAAAATCTGCAGAAACGTTCTGCCGTCTCAGAGGTGGGGGACTCCACTGACGTGTCAGCGAGGGGCGCCGAACGCCGGATGGTGCAGAGATCACCTGCGTGCGCCAGGGGAGGGGCCTATATACGGTGCAGAGATCACCTGCGTGCGCCGGGGGAGGTTGGAGTCGCGCCGGACCCGTTCTCTGGGAGCGCAGACGGAGCCGCGCCGGACCCGTTCTCTGGGAGCGCAGACGGAGCCGCGCCGGACCCGTTCTCTGGGAGCGCAGACGGAGCCGCGCCGGACCCGTTCTCTGGAGCGCAGACGGAGCCGCGCCGGACCCGTTCTCTGGGAGCGCAGACGGAGCCGCGCCGGACCCATTCTCTTGGGAGCGCAGACGGAGCCGCGCCGGACCCGTTCTCTGGGAGCGCAGACGGAGCCGCGCCGGACCCGTTCTCTGGGAGCGCAGACGGAGCCGCGCCGGACCCGTTCTCTGGGAGCGCAGACGGACCCGTTTCTCTGGGAGCGCAGACGGACCCGTTCTCTGGGAGCGCAGACGGACCCGTTCTCTGGGAGCGCAGACGGACCCGTTCTCTGGGAGCGCAATCGGAGCCGCGCCGGACCCGTTCTCTGGGAGCGCAGCACACGGTGGTGCACAGGAAGGTGTCACCATACATGCCAGACAGGTGCGCTGCCTTCATGATGAATGGCATTGGATCACCTGGAGTGTACTGCCCATACCAACCAATCAGAATTCAGTTGTCTGCTATTCATGCCAGGCAAACTAAAAGCTCACACATGATTGGGCGATATGGATTAAACAATACACGTGTGCTGTACGAGTTCTGTATACAATGTGTGATGAGTGTGCTCTGTATGTGTCCTGTACAAAGTGTCGGGAGGGGGAGGGGACGGGAAGCCATCAGAATGGACACAGAGGACGGCGGAGGACAAATGACAAACATTTCCTTCCTGTGATCGGGGGGCACACCCTGCACTCCCCGGGAGGAAGGCCGAGCCATGCGATCCTAATCCCCCCCATCCCCCCTCTCCTAATTCTAACAACTGGCAGGATCGATATTCCTGGAAATAGTGAGTGCACAGATCTGCAATATATGGAATAGAAGGATTGTGGGGGGGGGGGGGGGGGGGGGACCGCACCCTGCAGAGACTCAGCCAGTCCCGGGAAGAAAATTCAGACAACGGCAAGGAAAGTGATAATCTGGGAGGAGAGCGCCGCGGATCCAAGAATGGGGGCCGTGAACTCTGGAAGACACAAACAGTGACCTCATCCACAGAGCGCTGCCACCCCCTGCTGGTCACCTGTGTGTAATGCAGAACCCTGACCCAAAATACTGAGAGCTATGAATGACCTCGTCCACAGAGCACTGCCACCCCCTGCTGGTCACCTGTGTGTAATGCAGGACCCCGACCCAAAATACTGAGAGCTATTAATGACCTCGTCCACAGAGTACCACCGCCCTCTGCTGGTCACCTGTGTGTAAAGAAGGACCCTGACCCAAAACATTGAGAGCCATGAATTACCTCATCCACAGAGCGCTGCCGCCCCCTGCTGGTCACCTGTGTGTAATGCAGGACCCTGACCCAAAACAGAGCCATGAATGACCTCATCCACAGAGCACTGCCACCCCCTGCTGGTCACCTGTGTGTAATGCAGAACCCTGACCCAAAATACTGAGAGCCATGAATGACCTCATCCACAGAGCACCACCGCCCTCTGCTGGTCACCTGTGTGTAAAGAAGGACCCTGACCCAAAACATTGAGAGCCATGAATTACCTCATCCACAGAGCGCTGCCGCCCCCTGCTGGTCACCTGTGTGTAATGCAGGACCCTGACCCAAAACAGAGCCATGAATGACCTCATCCACAGAGCACTGCCACCCCCTGCTGGTCACCTGTGTGTAATGCAGAACCCTGACCCAAAATACTGAGAGCCATGAATGACCTCGTCCACAGAGCACCACCGCCCCCTGCTGGTCACCTGTGTGTAATTCAGGACCCTGACCTAAAACATTGAGAGCCATGAATGACCTCATCCACAGAGCGTTGCCGCCCCCGCTGGTCACATGTGTGTAATGCAGCACCTTGACCCAAAACACAGAGCCATGAATGACCTCGTCCACAGAGCACCACCGCCCTCTGCTGGTCACCTGCGTGTAATGCAGCACCCCATCCGAAACTACTGAGAGTTATAAATTACTTAATCCACAAAGCACTGCTGCCCCCTACTGGTCATTTGTGTGTAATGCAGCACTGCAACACAACATTGAGAGCCATGGATGACCTCATCCACAGAGCTCTGCCACCCTCTGCTGGTCATTTGTGTGTATTGCAGCATCACCCTCTGCTGGTCACTTGTGTGAAATACAGTGCCCCAACCCAGACCAATGGGATTCCAGCAATCAGAAAGCGTAGGCAGAATGCAAGAGAGAGCGCAGCTAAAAGTGCAAGAGAGAGAACAGGGAAGAATACAAGTAAGAGTGCAGGTAAGAGCAAATTCAAGAATGAAACAAGAAAGCAACAATGCGAGAGAGAAAAAAAACTAAATAGAACAAGAGCACAATAGAGGGTACAGGCAAGAGAGCAAGGGAGAGAGAGAGAGAGCGAGAGAGAGAGCGAGAGAGAGAGCGAGAGAGAGAGAGAGCGAGAGAGAGAGAGAGCGAGAGAGAGAGCGAGAGAGAGAGAGAGCGAGAGAGAGAGAGCGAGAGAGAGAGCGAGAGAGAGAGAGCGGGAGAGAGAGAGCGGGAGAGAGAGAGCGGGGAGAGAGAGAGCGGGATGAGAGAGAGCGGGAGAGAGAGAGCGGGAGAGAGAGAGCGGGAGAGAGAGAGCGGGAGAGAGAGCGCGGGAGAGAGAGCGGGGAGAGAGAGCGGGAGAGAGAGCGGGAGAGAGAGAGAGAGCGGAGAGAGAGAGCGGGAGAGAGAGAGAGAGCGGGAGAGAGAGCGAGAGAGGGAGAGAGAGAGAGAGGCGGGAGAGAGAGCGGGAGAGAGAGCGGGAGAGAGAGCGGGAGAGAGAGCGAGAGAGAGAGAGCGAGAGAGAGAGCGAGAGAGAGAGAGCGATGAGAGAGAGCGAGAGAGAGAGAGAGAGAGAGAGAGAGAGAGAGAGAGGAGAGGAGAGAGAGGGAGAGAGAGAGAG
>CM055127.1:495228056-495279065 GCA_029206835.1 Rana muscosa | reverse complement strand
TGCTGGAAGGGGGGGGGGGGGCCACCGGGACAATGATATTCCAACAAGCAGGCTGGAGACGGGGCCGGTAGCAAATGGCGGCCTCTGTAGGCTTATTGCCCTTCTTATGTTCTGCATTGGGGGGGCAGCACAGGGGCTTGGTGGTCTGAGGCCAGGTCAGCACACCATCTGCATGGAGTTTGCATGTTCTCCATGTGCTTTCATGGGTTTCCTCCAGTTTCCTTTCACTATACTGGGGGCCCAGAGATCTCTATATATAGTGGCTTGGTGGTTGGCTCTTCTGCCTCGCACCACTGGGGTCCTCAGTTTGAATCCCAGCCAGGACACTTAGAAGCATAACTAGAACCTTTAGTGCCCCAAGGCAAGAAATCATGAAGCCCCCCCCCCCCCCACACTAGCCAGGGCCCTTCCCACTGAATTTATGAAATCTTACCATTTTAGTTAATTTTTTTATTTATTTTTACTATTTAAAAAAAATATATTTTTTAAAAACATTTTGGGAGACCCATTGGGGGGCTTTGGTGAGATATCTGGGGTCTAAACAGGCCTCTGATGTTCCACCTTTGAGACAGAGAAAAGAGATTGAGGACACAGCCTCCATCTCTGCAGCCTCAGCAGCACAGAGTGAATGAACAGGAAGAGCTCTGTACATAGGCTTCCCTTTCATTCAGGAACTGAAGCATAGTAAACTACATGAAGGTGGCAGAGAGCTGGACCATTGTGTGTATAAGGCAGGGGTGTGATCCAGGGGGAGGGGGGCAGAGAGCCAGAGCTTTGTGTGTATAAGGCAGGAGTGTGATCCAGGGGGAGGGGGCAACGAGCCGGACCATTGTGTGTATAAGGCAGGAGTGTGATCCAGGGGGAGGGGGCAACGAGCCGGACCATTGTGTGTATAAGGCAGGAGTGTGATCCAGGGGAAGGGGGCAGCGAGCCGGACCATTGTGTGTATAAGGCAGGAGTGTGATCCAGGGGGAGGGGGGCAGAGAGCCGGAGCATTGTGTGTATAAGGCAGGAGTGTGATCCAGGGGGAAGGAGGGACAGAGAGCTGGAGCATTGTGTGTATAAGGCAGCAGTGTGATCCAGGGGGAGGGGGGCTGAGAGCCGGAGCATTGTGTGTATAAGGCAGGAGTGTGATCCAGGGGGAGGGGGGACAGAGAGCTGGAGCATTGTGTGTATAAGGCAGCAGTGTGATCCAGGGGGAGGGGGGCAGAGAGCTGGAGCATTGTGTGTATAAGGGGGCAGTGTGATCCAGGGGGAGGGGGAAGAGAGCTGGGGATGTGTGTGTATAAGGCAGCAGTGTGATCCAGGGGGAGGGGGCAGAGAGCTGGGGATGTGTGTGTATAAGGCAGCAGTGTGATCCAGGGGAGAGGGGGCAGAGAGCTGGAGCATTGTGTGTATGAGGCAGCAGTGTGATCCAGGGGGGAGGGGGCAGAGAGCTGGGGATGTGTGTGTATAAGGCAGCAGTGTGATCCAGGGGGAGGGGGCAGAGAGCTGGGGATGTGTGTGTATAAGGCAGCAGTGTGATCCAGGGGGGAGGGGGGCAGAGAGCTGGGGATGTGTGTGTATAAGGCAGCAGTGTGATCCAGGGGGAGGAGGGCAGAGATCTGGAGCATTGTGTGTATAAGGCAGCAGTGTGATCCAGGGAGAGGGGGCAGAGAGCTGGGGATTTGTGTGTATGAGACAGCAGTGTGATCCAGGGGGAGGGGGGCAGAGAGCTGGGGATTTGTGTGTATAAGGCAGCAGTGTGATCCAGGGGGAGGGGGCAGAGAGGTGGGGATGTGTGTGTATAAGGCAGCAGTGTGATCCAGGGGGAGGGGGGCAGAGATCTGGAGCATTGTGTGTATAAGGCAGCAGTGTGATCCAGGGGGAGGGGGCAGAGAGCTGGGGATTTGTGTGCATGAGGCAGCAGTGTGATCCAGGGGGAGGGGGGGCAGAGAGCTGGGGATTTGTGTGTATAAGGCAGCAGTGTGATCCAGGGGGAGGGGGCAGAGAGGTGGGGATGTGTGTGTATAAGGCAGCAGTGTGATCCAGGGGGAGGGGGCAGAGATCTGGAGCATTGTGTGTATAAGGCAGCAGTGTGATCCAGGGAGAGGGGGCAGAGAGCTGGGGATTTGTGTGTATGAGACAGCAGTGTGATCCAGGGGGAGGGGGGCAGAGAGCTGGGGATTTGTGTGTATAAGGCAGCAGTGTGATCCAGGGGGAGGGGGCAGAGAGGTGGGGATGTGTGTGTATAAGGCAGCAGTGTGATCCAGGGGGAGGGGGGCAGAGATCTGGAGCATTGTGTGTATAAGGCAGCAGTGTGATCCAGGGGGAGGGGGCAGAGAGCTGGGGATTTGTGTGCATGAGGCAGCAGTGTGATCCAGGGGGAGGGGGGGCAGAGAGCTGGGGATTTGTGTGTATAAGGCAGCAGTGTGATCCAGGGGGAGGGGGCAGAGAGGTGGGGATGTGTGTGTATAAGGCAGCAGTGTGATCCAGGGGGGAGGGGGCAGAGATCTGGAGCATTGTGTGTATAAGGCAGCAGTGTGATCAAGGGGGGAGGGGGCAGAGAGCCAGAGCACTGTGTGTATAAGGCAGAAGTGTGATCCAGGGGGAGGGGGCAGAGAGCTGGAGCATTGTGTGTATGAGGCAGCAGTGGGATCCGGGGGGAGGGGGGCATAGAGCCGGAGAATTGTGTGTATAAGGCAGCAGTGTGATCCAGGGGGAGGGGGGGCAGAGAGCTGGGGATTTGTGTTTATAGGGCAGAAGTGTGATCCAGGGGGAGGGGGGCAGAGTTCTGGAGCATTGTGTGTATAAGGCAGAAGTGTGATCCAGGGGGAGGGGGGCAGAGAGCTGGGGATGTGTGTGTATAAGGCAGCAGTGTGATCCAGGGGGAGGGGGGCAGAGTTCTGGAGCATTGTGTGTATAAGGCAGAAGTGTGATCCATGGGGAGGGGGGCAGAGAGCTGGGGATGTGTGTGTATAAGGCAGCAGTGTGATCCGGGGGGAGGGGTGCAGAGAGCCGGAGCATTGTGTGTATAAGACAGAAGTGTGATCCAGGGGGAGGGGGCAGAGAGCTGGGGATTTGTGTGTATGAGGCAGCAGTGGGTTCCGGGGGGAGGGGGGCAGAGAGCCAGAGAATTGTGTGTATAAGGCAGCAGTGGGATCTGGGGGGAGGGGGGCAGAGAGCCAGAGAATTGTGTGTATAAGGCAGCAGTGTGATCCAGGAGGAGGGGGCAGAGAGCTGGGGATTTGTGTGTATAAGGCAGCAGTGTGATCCAGGGGGAGGGGGGCAGAGAGCTGAGGATTTGTGTGTATGAGGCAGCAGTGGGATCCGGGGGGAGGGGGGCAGAGAGCTGGGGATTTGTGTGTATAAGGCAGCAGTGTGATCCATGGAGAGGGGGGCAGAGAACCAGAGCATTGTTTGCATAAGGCAGCAGTGTGATCCGGGGGAGGGGGGCAGAGAGCCGGAGCATTGTGTGTATAAGACAGAAGTGTGATCCAGGGGGGAGAGGGCAGAGAGCTGGGGATTTGTGTGTATGAGGCAGCAGTGGGATCCGGGGGGAGGGGGCAGAGAGCCAGAGCATTGTGTGTATAAGGCATGTAAAATTCATGTTGGTGGTCTGAAGGATTCAAAATTGTGAGTTTTGTGGTTTGTGAGGCCTGAAAGGTTGGGGGCCAGTGGCCCTATATGAGTCGGCCCTGGGTGTTTGAGGAGGTTCTCTATAAGACAGATGAAATCATTCGTCCTGCATTACTTAATGTATCCACAGGGTGTCACTGTTGCTGCAGATCTGGGAGAGGTCGGGATGGGGAAATTTATTCTCAGGAATTACATGTGAGAATTCTGAACTCCTCCCACAATTCTTCATTCCGATGATCTGTGAGCGCTGAGCTGCCATAAATGATGTGAGATATTTCACATGTGGGCGGAGCTATGGATCTGTATTTGGGGACTGTCCAGTTTTAGATGGTTCTGGGGTCCCTCTGGGGCCCCTATCTGACCCCAGACACATGAGGGGTCCCTCTGAGGGCCCTATCTGACCCCAGACACATGAGGGGTCCCTCTGAGGGCCCTATCTGACCTCAGACACATGAGAGGTCCCTCTGAGGGCCCTATCTGACCCCAGACACATGAGGGGTCCCTCTGGGGCCCCTATCTGACCCCAGACACATGAGGGGTCCCTCTGAGGGCCCTATCTGACCCCAGACACATGAGGGGTCCCTCTGGGGCCCCTATCTGACCCCAGACACATGAGGGGTCCCTCTGAGGGCCCTATCTGACCCCAGACACATGAGGGGTCCCTCTGAGGGCCCTATCTGACCCCAGACACATGAGGGGGGGTTCAGTGCACAGGACCTGACCTGCGGGGGTAGGATTGAGGGGAGGGGGGTTCAGTGCACAGGACCTGACCTGTGGAGGGAGGATTGAGGGGGGGGGTTCAGTGCACAGGACCTGACCCCTGGGGGGGATGATTGAGGGGGGGGGGGGTTCAGTGCACAGGACCTGACCTGTGGAGGGAGGATTGAGGGGGGGGGTTCAGTGCACAGGACCTGACCCCTGGGGGGGATGATTGAGGGGGGGGGTTCAGAGAGCTGGAGCATTGTGTGTATAAGGCAGCAGTGTGATCCAGGGGGAGGGGGCTGAGAGCCGGAGCATTGTGTGTATAAGGCAGGAGTGTGATCCAGGGGGAGGGGGCAGAGAGCTGGAGCATTGTGTGTATGAGGCAGCAGTGTGATCCAGGGGGAGGGGGGCAGAGAGCTGGAGCATTGTGTGTATGAGGCAGCAGTGTGATCCAGGGGGGAGGGGGCAGAGAGCTGGGGATGTGTGTGTATAAGGCAGCAGTGTGATCCAGGGGGAGAGGGCAGAGAGCTGGGGATGTGTGTGTATAAGGCAGGAGTGTGATCCAGGGGAGAGGGGGCAGAGAGCTGGAGCATTGTGTGTATGAGGCAGCAGTGTGATCCAGGGGGGAGGGGGCAGAGAGCTGGGGATGTGTGTGTATAAGGCAGCAGTGTGATCCAGGGGGAGGGGGCAGAGAGCTGGGGATGTGTGTGTATAAGGCAGGAGTGTGATCCAGGGGAGAGGGGGCAGAGAGCTGGAGCATTGTGTGTATGAGGCAGCAGTGTGATCCAGGGGGGAGGGGGCAGAGAGCTGGGGATGTGTGTGTATAAGGCAGCAGTGTGATCCAGGGGGAGGGGGCAGAGAGCTGGGGATGTGTGTGTATAAGGCAGCAGTGTGATCCAGGGGGGAGGGGGGCAGAGAGCTGGGGATGTGTGTGTATAAGGCAGCAGTGTGATCCAGGGGGAGGAGGGCAGAGATCTGGAGCATTGTGTGTATAAGGCAGCAGTGTGATCCAGGGAGAGGGGGCAGAGAGCTGGGGATTTGTGTGTATGAGACAGCAGTGTGATCCAGGGGGAGGGGGGCAGAGAGCTGGGGATTTGTGTGTATAAGGCAGCAGTGTGATCCAGGGGGAGGGGGCAGAGAGGTGGGGATGTGTGTGTATAAGGCAGCAGTGTGATCCAGGGGGAGGGGGGCAGAGATCTGGAGCATTGTGTGTATAAGGCAGCAGTGTGATCCAGGGGGAGGGGGCAGAGAGCTGGGGATTTGTGTGCATGAGGCAGCAGTGTGATCCAGGGGGAGGGGGGGCAGAGAGCTGGGGATTTGTGTGTATAAGGCAGCAGTGTGATCCAGGGGGAGAGGGCAGAGAGGTGGGGATGTGTGTGTATAAGGCAGCAGTGTGATCCAGGGGGGAGGGGGGCAGAGATCTGGAGCATTGTGTGTATAAGGCAGCAGTGTGATCAAGGGGGGAGGGGGCAGAGAGCCAGAGCACTGTGTGTATAAGGCAGAAGTGTGATCCAGGGGCAGGGGGCAGAGAGCTGGAGCATTGTGTGTATGAGGCAGCAGTGGGATCCGGGGGGAGGGGGGCAGAGAGCCGGAGAATTGTGTGTATAAGGCAGCAGTGTGATCCAGGGGGAGGGGGGCAGAGAGCTGGGGATTTGTGTTTATAAGGCAGAAGTGTGATCCAGGGGGAGGGGGGCAGAGTTCTGGAGCATTGTGTGTATAAGGCAGAAGTGTGATCCAGGGGGAGGGGGGGCAGAGAGCTGGGGATGTGTGTGTATAAGGCAGCAGTGTGATCCAGGGGGAGGGGGGCAGAGTTCTGGAGCATTGTGTGTATAAGGCAGAAGTGTGATCCATGGGGAGGGGGGGCAGAGAGCTGGGGATGTGTGTGTATAAGGCAGCAGTGTGATCCGGGGGGAGGGGGGCAGAGAGCCGGAGCATTGTGTGTATAAGACAGAAGTGTGATCCAGGGGGAGGGGGCAGAGAGCTGGGGATTTGTGTGTATGAGGCAGCAGTGGGTTCCGGGGGGAGGGGGGCAGAGAGCCAGAGAATTGTGTGTATAAGACAGCAGTGGGATCTGGGGGGAGGGGGGCAGAGAGCCAGAGAATTGTGTGTATAAGGCAGCAGTGTGATCCAGGAGGAGGGGGCAGAGAGCTGGGGATTTGTGTGTATAAGGCAGCAGTGTGATCCAGGGGGAGGGGGGCAGAGAGCTGGGGATTTGTGTGTATGAGGCAGCAGTGGGATCCGGGGGGAGGGGGGCAGAGAGCTGGGGATTTGTGTGTATAAGGCAGCAGTGTGATCCATGGAGAGGGGGGCAGAGAACCAGAGCATTGTTTTTATAAGGCAGCAGTGTGATCCGGGGGAGGGGGGCAGAGAGCCGGAGCATTGTGTGTATAAGACAGAAGTGTGATCCAGGGGGGAGAGGGCAGAGAGCTGGGGATTTGTGTGTATGAGGCAGCAGTGGGATCCGGGGGGAGGGGGCAGAGAGCCAGAGCATTGTGTGTATAAGGCATGTAAAATTCATGTTGGTGGTCTGAAGGATTCAAAATTGTGAGTTTTGTGGTTTGTGAGGCCTGAAAGGTTGGGGGCCAGTGGCCCTATATGAGTCGGCCCTGGGTGTTTGAGGAGGTTCTCTATAAGACAGATGAAATCATTCGTCCTGCATTACTTAATGTATCCACAGGGTGTCACTGTTGCTGCAGATCTGGGAGAGGTCGGGATGGGGAAATTTATTCTCAGGAATTACATGTGAGAATTCTGAACTCCTCCCACAATTCTTCATTCCGATGATCTGTGAGCGCTGAGCTGCCATAAATGATGTGAGATATTTCATATGTGGGCGGAGCTATGGATCTGTATTTGGGGACTGTCCAGTATTAGATGGTTCTGGGGTCCCTCTGGGGCCCCTATCTGACCCCAGACACATGAGGGGTCCCTCTGAGGGCCCTATCTGACCCCAGACACATGAGGGGTCCCTCTGAGGGCCCTATCTGACCTCAGACACATGAGAGGTCCCTCTGAGGGCCCTATCTGACCCCAGACACATGAGGGGTCCCTCTGGGGGCCCTATCTGACCCCAGACACATGAGGGGTCCCTCTGAGGGCCCTATCTGACCCCAGACACATGAGGGGTCCCTCTGAGGGCCCTATCTGACCCCAGACACATGAGGGGAGGTTCAGTGCACAGGACCTGACCTGCGGGGGGAGGATTGAGGGGAGGGGGGTTCAGTGCACAGGACCTGACCCATGGGGGATGATTGAGGGGGGGGGTTCAGTGCACAGGACCTGACCTGTGGAGGGAGGATTGAGGGGGGGGGGGTTCAGTGCACAGGACCTGACCCCTGGGGGGGATGATTGAGGGGGGGGGTTCAGAGAGCTGGAGCATTGTGTGTATAAGGCAGCAGTGTGATCCAGGGGGAGGGGGGCTGAGAGCCGGAGCATTGTGTGTATAAGGCAGGAGTGTGATCCAGGGGGAGGGGGCAGAGAGCTGGAGCATTGTGTGTATGAGGCAGCAGTGTGATCCAGGGGGAGGGGGGCAGAGAGCTGGAGCATTGTGTGTATGAGGCAGCAGTGTGATCCAGGGGGGAGGGGGCAGAGAGCTGGGGATGTGTGTGTATAAGGCAGCAGTGTGATCCAGGGGGAGAGGGCAGAGAGCTGGGGATGTGTGTGTATAAGGCAGGAGTGTGATCCAGGGGAGAGGGGGCAGAGAGCTGGAGCATTGTGTGTATGAGGCAGCAGTGTGATCCAGGGGGGAGGGGGCAGAGAGCTGGGGATGTGTGTGTATAAGGCAGCAGTGTGATCCAGGGGGGAGGGGGCAGAGAGCTGGGGATGTGTGTGTATAAGGCAGCAGTGTGATCCAGGGGGGAGGGGGCAGAGAGCTGGGGATGTGTGTGTATAAGGCAGCAGTGTGATCCAGGGGGGAGGGGGCAGAGAGCTGGGGATGTGTGTGTATAAGGCAGCAGTGTGATCCAGGGGGAGGGGGGCAGAGATCTGGAGCATTGTGTGTATAAGGCAGCAGTGTGATCCAGGGAGAGGGGGCAGAGAGCTGGGGATTTGTGTGTATGAGGCAGCAGTGTGATCCAGGGGGAGGGGGGGCAGAGAGCTGGGGATTTGTGTGTATAAGGCAGCAGTGTGATCCAGGGGGAGGGGGCATAGAGGTGGGGATGTGTGTGTGTATAAGGCAGCAGTGTGATTCAGGGGGAGGGAGGCAGGGATCTGGAGCATTGTGTGTATAAGGCAGCAGTGTGATCAAGGGGGGAGGGGGCAGAGAGCCAGAGCACTGTGTGTATAAGGCAGAAGTGTGATCCAGGGGGAGGGGGCAGAGAGCTGGGGATTTGTGTGTATAAGGCAGCAGTGTGATCCATGGAGAGGGGGGCAGAGAACCGGAGCATTGTGTGCATAAGGCAGCAGTGTGATCCAGGAGGAGGGGGGCAGAGAGGTGGGGATTTGTGTGTATAAGGCAGCAGTGGGTTCCGGGGGGAGGGGGGCAGAGAGCCAGAGAATTGTGTGTATAAGGCAGCAGTGGGATCCGGGGGGAGGGGGGCAGAGAGCCAGAGAATTGTGTGTATAAGGCAGCAGTGTGATCCAGGAGAAGGGGGTCAGAGAGCTGGAGATTTTTGTGTATAAGGCAGCAGTGTGATCCAGGGGGAGGGGGACAGAGAGCTGGGGATTTGTGTGTATGAGGCAGCAGTGGGATCCGGGGGGAGGGGGGCAGAGAGCTGGGGATTTGTGTGTATAAGGCAGCAGTGTGATCCATGGAGAGGGGGGCAGAGAACCGGAGCATTGTTTGTATAAGGCAGCAGTGTGATTTGGGGGAGGGGGGCAGAGAGCCGGAGCATTGTGTGTATAAGACAGAAGTGTGATCCAGGGGGGAGAGGGCAGAGAGCTGGGGATTTGTGTGTATGAGGCAGCAGTGTGATCCGGGGGGAGGGGGGCAGAGAGCCAGAGCATTGTGTGTATAAGGCATGTAAAATTCATGTTGGTGGTCTGAAGGATTCAAAATTGTGAGTTTTGTGGTTTGTGAGGCCTGAAAGGTTGGGGGCCACTGGCCCTATATGAGTCGGCCCTGGGTGTTTGAGGAGGTTCTCTATAAGACAGATGAAATCATTCGTCCTGCATTACTTAATGTGTCCACAGGGTGTCACTGTTGCTGCAGATCTGGGAGAGGTCGGGATGGGGAAGTTTATTCTCAGGAATTACATGTGAGAATTCTGAACTCCTCCCACAATTCTTCATTCCGATCATCTGTGAGCGCTGAGCTGCCATAAATGATGTGAGATATTTCACATGTGGGCGGAGCTATGGATCTGTATTTGGGGACTGTCCAGTATTAGATGGTTCTGGGGTCCCTCTGGGGTCCCTATCTGACCCCAGACACATGAGGGGTCCCTCTGAGGGCCCTATCTGACCCCAGACACATGAGGGGTCCCTCTGAGGGCCCTATCTGACCCCAGACACATGAGGGGTACCTCTGGGGCCCCTATCTGACCCCAGACACATGAGGGGTCCCTCTGAGGGCCCCTATCTGACCCCAGGCACATGAGGGGTCCCTCTGAGGGCCCCTATCTGACCCCAGGCACATGAGGGGTCCCTCTGAGGGCCCTATCTGACCGCAGACACATGAGGGGTCCCTCTGAGGGCCCTATCTGACCCCAGACACATGAGGGGTCCCTCTGGGGCCCCTTTCTGACCCCAGACACATGAGGGGTCCCTCTGAGGGCCCTATCTGACTCCAGACACATGAGGGGTCCCTCTGGGGGCCCCTATATGACCCCAGACACACGAGGGGTCCCTCTGGGGCCCCTATATGACCCAAGACATATGAGGGGTCCCTTTGAGGGCCCTATCTGACCCCAGACACATGAGGGGACCCTCTGGGGGCCCCTATCTGACCCCAGACACATGAGGGGTCCCTCTGAGGGCCCCTATCTGACCCCAGACACATGAGGGGTCCCTCTGAGGGCCCTATCTGACCCCAGACACATGAGGGGTCCCTCTGAGGGCCCTATCTGACCCCAGACACATGAGAGGTCCCTCTGAGGGCCCTATCTGACCCCAGACACATGAGAGGTCCCTCTGGGGCCCCTATCTGACCCCAGACACATGAGGGGTCCCTCTGAGGGCCCTATCTGACCCCAGACACATGAGGGGTCCCTCTGAGGGCCCTATCTGACCCCAGACTAATGAGGGGTCCCTCTGAGGGTCCTATCTGACCCCAGACACATGAGGGGTCCCTCTGGGGCCCTTATCTGACCCCAGACACATGAGGGGTACCTCTGGGGCCCCTATCTGACCCCAGACACATGAGGGGTCCCTCTGAGGGCCCCTATCTGACCCCAGGCACATGAGGGGTCCCTCTGAGGGCCCCTATCTGACCCCAGGCACATGAGGGGTCCCTCTGAGGGCCCCTATCTGACCCCAGGCACATGAGGGGTCCCTCTGAGGGCCCTATCTGACCCCAGACACATGAGGGGTCCCTCTGGGGCCCCTTTCTGACCCCAGACACATGAGGGGTCCCTCTGAGGGCCCTATCTGTCTCCAGACACATGAGGGGTCCCTCTGGGGGCCCCTATCTGACCCCAGACACATGAGGGGTCCCTCTGGGGGCCCCTATATGACCCCAGACACACGAGGGGTCCCTCTGGGGCCCCTATATGACCCCAGACATATGAGGGGTCCCTTTGAGGGCCCTATCTGACCCCAGACACATGAGGGGTCCCTCTGGGGGCCCCTATCTGACCCCAGACACATGAGGGGTCCCTCTGAGGGCCCCTATCTGACCCCAGACACATGAGGGGTCCCTCTGAGGGCCCTATCTGACCCCAGACACATGAGAGGTCCCTCTGAGGGCCCTATCTGACCCCAGACACATGAGGGGTCCCTCTGAGGGCCCTATCTGACCCCAGACACATGAGGGGTCCCTCTGAGGGCCCTATCTGACCCCAGACACATGAGGGGGGTTCAGTGCACAGGACCTGACCTGCGGGGGGAGGATTGAGGGGAGGGGGGTTCAGTGCACAGGACCTGACCCATGGGGGGATGATTGAGGGGGGGGGTTCAGTGCACAGGACCTGACCTGTGGGTGGAGGATTGAGGGGGGGGTTCAGTGCACAGGACCTGACCCCTGGGGGGGATGATTGAGGGGGGGGTTCAGAGAGCTGGAGCATTGTGTGTATAAGGCAGCAGTGTGATCCAGGGGGAGGGGGGCTGAGAGCCGGAGCATTGTGTGTATAAGGCAGGAGTGTGATCCAGGGGGAGGGGGCAGAGAGCTGGAGCATTGTGTGTATGAGGCAGCAGTGTGATCCAGGGGGGAGGGGGCAGAGAGCTGGGGATGTGTGTGTATAAGGCAGCAGTGTGATCCAGGGGGAGAGGGCAGAGAGCTGGGGATGTGTGTGTATAAGGCAGGAGTGTGATCCAGGGGAGAGGGGGCAGAGAGCTGGAGCATTGTGTGTATAAGGCAGCAGTGTGATCCAGGGGGGAGGGGGGCAGAGAGCTGGGGATGTGTGTGTATAAGGCAGCAGTGTGATCCAGGGGGAGGGGGGCAGAGATCTGGAGCATTGTGTGTATAAGGCAGCAGTGTGATCCAGGGAGAGGGGGCAGAGAGCTGGGGATGTGTGTGTATAAGGCAGCAGTGTGATCCAGGGGGAGGGGGCAGAGAGCTGGGGATGTGTGTGTATAAGGCAGCAGTGTGATCCAGGGGGGAGGGGGCAGAGAGCTGGGGATGTGTGTATATAAGGCAGCAGTGTGATCCAGGGGGAGGGGGGCAGAGATCTGGAGTATTGTGTGTATAAGGCAGCAGTGTGATCCAGGGAGAGGGGGCAGAGAGCTGGGGATTTGTGTGTATGAGGCAGCAGTGTGATCCAGGGGGAGGGGGGCAGAGAGCTGGGGATTTGTGTGTATAAGGCAGCAGTGTGATCCAGGGGGAGGGGGCATAGAGGTGGGGATGTGTGTGTATAAGGCAGCAGTGTGATTCAGGGGGAGGGAGGCAGGGATCTGGAGCATTGTGTGTATAAGGCAGCAGTGTGATCAAGGGGGGAGGGGGCAGAGAGCCAGAGCACTGTGTGTATAAGGCAGAAGTGTGATCCAGGGGGAGGGGGCAGAGAGCTGGGGATTTGTGTGTATAAGGCAGCAGTGTGATCCATGGAGAGGGGGGCAGAGAACCGGAGCATTGTGTGTATAAGGCAGCAGTGTGATCCAGGAGGAGGGCGGCAGAGAGCTGGGGATTTGTGTGTATAATGCAGCAGTGGGTTCCGGGGGGAGGGGGGCAGAGAGCCAGAGAATTGTGTGTATAAGGCAGCAGTGGGATCCGGGGGGAGGGGGGCAGAGAGCCAGAGAATTGTGTGTAAAAGGCAGCAGTGTGATCCAGGAGAAGGGGGGCAGAGAGCTGGGGATTTTTGTGTATAAGGCAGCAGTGTGATCCAGGGGGAGGGGGGCAGAGAGCTGGGGATTTGGTTGTATGAGGCAGCAGTGGGATCCGGGGGGAGGGGGGCAGAGAGCTGGGGATTTGTGTGTATAAGGCAGCAGTGTGATCCATGGAGAGGGGGGCAGAGAACCGGAGCATTGTTTGTATAAGGCAGCAGTGTGATCCGGGGGGAGGGGGGCAGAGAGCCGGAGCATTGTGTGTATAAGACAGAAGTGTGATCCAGGGGGGAGAGGGCAGAGAGCTGGAGCATTGTGTGTATAAGACAGCAGTGTGATCCAGGGGGGAGAGGGCAGAGAGCTGGGGATTTGTGTGTATGAGGCAGCAGTGGGATCCGGGGGGAGGGGGGCAGAGAGCCTGAGCATTGTGTGTATAAGGCAGCAGTGTGATCCAGGGAGAGGGGGCAGAGAGCTGGGGATGTGTGTGTATAAGGCAGCAGTGTGATCCAGGGGGGAGGGGGCAGAGAGCTGGGGATGTGTGTGTATAAGGCAGCAGTGTGATCCAGGGGGAGGGGGGCAGAGATCTGGAGCATTGTGTGTATAAGGCAGCAGTGTGATCCAGGGAGAGGGGGCAGAGAGCTGGGGATTTGTGTGTATGAGGCAGCAGTGTGATCCAGGGGGAGGGGGGCAGAGAGCTGGGGATTTGTGTGTATAAGGCAGCAGTGTGATCCAGGGGGAGGGGGGCAGAGAGCTGGGGATTTGTGTGTATAAGGCAGCAGTGTGATCCAGGGGGAGGGGGCATAGAGGTGGGGATGTGTGTGTATAAGGCAGCAGTGTGATTCAGGGGGACGGAGGCAGGGATCTGGAGCATTGTGTGTATAAGGCAGCAGTGTGATCAAGGGGGGAGGGGGCAGAGAGCCAGAGCACTGTGTGTATAAGGCAGAAGTGTGATCCAGGGGGAGGGGGCAGAGAGCTGGGGATTTTTGTGTATAAGGCAGCAGTGTGATCCAGGGGGAGGGGGGCAGAGAGCTGGGGATTTGTGTGTATGAGGCAGCAGTGGGATCCGGGGGGAGGGGGGCAGAGAGCTGGGGATTTGTGTGTATAAGGCAGCAGTGTGATCCATGGAGAGGGGGGCAGAGAACCGGAGCATTGTTTGTATAAGGCAGCAGTGTGATCCAGGGGGAGGGGGGCAGAGAGCCGGAGAATTGTGTGTATAAGACAGAAGTGTGATCCAGGGGGGAGAGGGCAGAGAGCTGGAGCATTGTGTGTATAAGACAGCAGTGTGATCCAGGGGGGAGAGGGCAGAGAGCTGGGGATTTGTGTGTATGAGGCAGCAGTGGGATCCGGGGGGAGGGGGGCAGAGAGCCAGAGCATTGTGTGTATAAGGCATGTAAAGTTCATGTTGGTGATCTGAAGGATTCAAAATTGTGAGTTTTGTGGTTTGTGAGGCCTGAAAGGTTGGGGGCCACTGGCCCTATATGAGTCGGCCCTGGGTGTTTGAGGAGGTTCTCTATAAGACAGATGAAATCATTCGTCCTGCATTACTTAATGTGTCCACAGGGTGTCACTGTTGCTGCAGATCTGGGAGAGGTCGGGATGGGGAAGTTTATTCTAAGGAATTACATGTGAGAATTCTGAACTCCTCCCACAATTCTTCATTCCGATGATCTGTGAGCGCTGAGCTGCCATAAATGATGTGAGATATTTCATATGTGGGCGGAGCTATGGATCTGTATTTGGGGACTGTCCAGTATTAGATGGTTCTGGGGTCCCTCTGGGGCCCCTATCTGACCCCAGACACATGAGGGGTCCCTCTGGGGCCCCTATCTGACCCCAGACACATGAGGGGTCCCTCTGAGGGCCCTATCTGACCCCAGACACATGAGGGGTCCCTCTGGGGCCCCTATCTGACCCCAGACACATGAGGGGTCCCTCTGAGGGCCCCTATCTGACCCCAGACACATGAGGGGTCCCTCTGAGGGCCCTATCTAACCCCAGGCACACGAGGGGTCCCTCTGAGGGCCCTATCTGACCCCAGACACATGAGGGGTCCCTCTGGGGCCCCTATCTGACCCCAGACACATGAGGGGTCCCTCTGAGGGCCCCTATCTGACCCCAGACACATGAGGGGTCCCTCTGAGGGCCCCTATCTGACCCCAGACACATGAGGGGTCCCTCTGAGGGCCCTATCTAACCCCAGGCACATGAGGGGTCCCTCTGAGGGCCCCTATCTGACCCCAGGCACATGAGGGGTCCCTCTGGGGCCCCTATCTGACCCCAGACACATGAGGGGTCCTTCTGAGGGCCCCTATCTGACCCCAGGCACATGAGGGGTCCCTCTGAGGGCCCTATCTGACCCCAGGCACATGAGGGGTCCCTCTGAGGGCCCCTATCTGACCCCAGGCACATGAGGGGTCCCTCTGGGGCCCCTATCTGACCCCAGACACATGAGGGGTCCCTCTGAGGGCCCTATCTGACCCCAGACACATGAGGGGTCCCTCTGGGGTTCCTATCTGACCCCAGACACATGAGGGGTCCCTCTGGGGGCCCCTATCTGACCACAGACACATGAGGGGTCCCTCTGGGGGCCCCTATCTGACCCCAGACACATGAGGGGTCCCTCTGAGGGCCCTTTCTGACCCCAGACACACGAGGGGTCCGCTCTGATGGTGCCGCGCTCTGCCTGTACTCCACCCCCCTTCGGGGACCGCAGCCAGAGAAAAGGAGAACAAACTGCAGCCAATGCTGGACTGACCAATCAGATTTCCTCCTGCACAATGAAAGGCGACACCCAACAGACTCCAATTCTCTTCTCATTTCCTCCAGTTCTGAAGAGTCTTGTGATGAACTAGGAGAGCAGACAGGACCTGACCCATGGGGGGAGGATTGAGGGGGGGGGTTCAGTGCACAGGACCTGACCCCCCGGGGGGATTATTGGGGGGGGGTTTAGTGCACAGGACCTGACCTGCGGGGGGATGATTGAGGGGGGGTTCAGTGCACAGGACCTGACCCCTGGGGGGAGGATTGAGGGGGGGGCTCAGTGCACAGGACCTGACCCCTGGGGGGATGATTGAGGGGGGGGGTTCAGTGCACAGGACCTGACCCCTGGGGGGATGATTGAGGGGGGGGGTTCAGTGCACAGGACCTGACCCCTGGGGGGATGATTGAGGGGGGGGTTCAGTGCACAGTACCTGACCCATGGGGGGAGGATTGAGGGGGGGGGTTCAGTGCACAGGACCTGACCCCCGGGGGGATTATTGGGGGGGGTTTAGTGCACAGGACCTGACCTGCGGGGGGAGGATTGAGGGGGGGGGGTTCAGTGCACAGGACCTGACCCCTGGGGGGATGATTGAGGGGGGGTTCAGTGCACAGGACCTGACCCCTGGGGGGATGATTGAGGGGAGGGGTTCAGTGCGCAGGACCTGACCTGCGGGGGGAGGATTGAGGGGGGGTTCAGTGCACAGGACCTGACCCCTGGGGGGATGATTGAGGGGGGGTTCAGTGCACAGGACCTGACCCATGGGGGGAGGATTGAGGGGGGGGGTTCAGTGCACAGGACCTGACCCCTGGGGGGATGATTGAGGGGGGGGGGTCAGTGCACAGGACCTGACCTGCGGGGGGAGGATTGAGGGGGGGTTCAGTGCACAGGACCTGACCCCTGGGGGGATGATTGAGGGGGGGTCAGTGCACAGGACCTGACCTGCGGGGGGAGGATTGAGGGGGGGGGTCAGTGCACAGGACCTGACTCCTGGGGGGGATGATTGAGGGGGGGGTTCAGTGCACAGGACCTGACCCCTGGGGGGATGATTGGGGGGGTTCAGTGCACAGGACCTGACCTGCGGGGGGAGGATTGAGGGGGGGGGTTCAGTGCACAGGACCTGACCTGCGGGGGGAGGATTGAGGGGGGGGTTCAGTGCACAGGACCTGACCCCTGGGGGGATGATTGGGGGGTTCAGTGCACAAGACCTGACCCCTGGGGGGATGATTGGGGGGGGTTCAGTGCACAGGACCTGACCTGCGGGGGGAGGATTGAGGGGGGGGGGGTCAGTGCACAGGACCTGACCCATGGGGGGAGGATTGAGGGGGGGGTTCAGTGCACAGGACCTGACCCATGGGGGGAGGATTGAGGGGGGGGGGTCAGTGCACAGGACCTGACCCATGGGGGGAGGATTGAGGGGGGGTTTCAGTGCACAGGACCTGACCCATGGGGGAGGATTGAGGGGGGGGGTTCAGTGCACAGGACCTGACCCATGGGGGGATGATTGAGGGGGGGTTTCAGTGCACAGGACCTGACCCATGGGGGGAGGATTGAGGGGGGTTTCAGTGCACAGGACCTGACCCATGGGGGGAGGATTGAGGGGGGGTTCAGTGCACAGGACCTGACCCCTAGGGGGAGGATTGAGGGGGGGGGGGTTCAGTGCACAGGACCTGACCCATGGGGGGAGGATTGAGGGGGGTTCAGTGCACAGGACCTGACCCTGGGGGAGGATTGAGGGGGGGGGGTCAGTGCACAGGACCTGACCCATGGAGGGATGATTGAGGGGGGGGGTTCAGTGCACAGGACCTGACCCCTGGGGGGAGGATTGAGGGGGGGGGGGGGGTTCAGTGCACAGGACCTGACCCCTGGGGGGAGGATTGAGGGGGGGTTTCAGTGCACAGGACCTGACCCATGGGGGGAGGATTGAGGGGGGGTTCAGTGCACAGGACCTGACCCATGGAGGGATGATTGAGGGGGGGGGTTCAGTGCACAGGACCTGACCCCTGGGGGGAGGATTGAGGGGGGGGTTCAGTGCACAGGACCTGACCCATGGGGGGAGGATTGAGGGGGGGGTCAGTGCACAGGACCTGACCCATGGGGGGAGGATTGAGGGGGGGTTTCAGTGCACAGGACCTGACCCATGGGGGGAGGATTGAGGGGGGGTTCAGTGCACAGGACCTGACCCATGGGGGGATGATTGAGGGGGGGTTTCAGTGCACAGGACCTGACCCATGGGGGGAGGATTGAGGGGGGGTTTCAGTGCACAGGACCTGACCCATGGGGGGAGGATTGAGGGGGGGTTCAGTGCACAGGACCTGACCCCTGGGGGGGAGGATTGAGGGGGGGGTTCAGTGCACAGGACCTGACCCATGGGGGGAGGATTGAGGGGGGGGGGGTTCAGTGCACAGGACCTGACCCATGGGGGGAGGATTGAGGGGGGGGGGTTCAGTGCACAGGACCTGACCCATGGGGGGAGGATTGAGGGGGGGGGTTCAGTGCACAGGACCTGACCCATGGGGGGAGGATTGAGGGGGGTTCAGTGCACAGGACCTGACCCCTGGGGGAGGATTGAGGGGGGGGGTCAGTGCACAGGACCTGACCCATGGAGGGATGATTGAGGGGGGGGTTCAGTGCACAGGACCTGACCCCTGGGGGGAGGATTGAGGGGGGGGGGGTTCAGTGCACAGGACCTGACCCATGGAGGGATGATTGAGGGGGGGGGTTCAGTGCACAGGACCTGACCCCTGGGGGGAGGATTGAGGGGGGGTTCAGTGCACAGGACCTGACCCCTGGGGGGAGGATTGAGGGGGGGTTTCAGTGCACAGGACCTGACCCATGGGGGGAGGATTGAGGGGGGGGGTTCAGTGCACAGGACCTGACCCATGGGGGGAGGATTGAGGGGGGTTCAGTGCACAGGACCTGACCCCTGGGGGAGGATTGAGGGGGGGGGGTCAGTGCACAGGACCTGACCCATGGAGGGATAATTGAGGGGGGGGGGTTCAGTGCACAGGACCTGACCCCTGGGGGGAGGATTGAGGGGGGGGGTTCAGTGCACAGGACCTGACCCCTGGGGGAGGATTGAGGGGGGGGGTTCAGTGCACAGGACCTGACCCATGGAGGGATAATTGAGGGGGGGGTTCAGTGCACAGGACCTGACCCCTGGGGGGAGGATTGAGGCGGGGGGGGTTCAGTGCACAGGACCTGACCCCTGGGGGGAGGATTGAGGGGGGGTTTCAGTGCACAGGACCTGACCCCTGGAGGGATGATTGGGGGGGGGGGGTCAGTGCACAGGACCTGTATCGGATTGTATCAGATCAGATAACAAACCGATACAATCCCATGAAACCCGATACAATCCAATACAATCCGATACAACCCGATACAATCCGATCTGATACAACCCGATACAATCCGATCTGATACAACCCGATACAATCCGATACAACCCGATACAATCCGATCTGATACAACCCGATATAATCCGATACAACCCGATACAATCCGATCTGATACAACCCGATACAATCCGATCCGATACAACCCAATACAATCCGATCCGATACAACCCGATACAATCCGATCCGATACAACCGATACAATCCGATTTGATACAACCCGATACAATCCGATCTGATACAACCCGATACAATCCGATCCGATACAATCCGATACAACCCGATACAATCCAATAGAACCCGATACAATCCGATCTTATACAACCCAATACAATCCGATACAACCCGATACAATCCGATACAACCCGATACAATCCGATCCGATACAACCCGATATAATCCGATACAACCCGATACAATCCGATCTGATACAACCCGATACAATCCGATCCGATACAACCCAATACAATCCGATCCGATACAACCCGATACAATCCGATCCGATACAACCCGATACAATCCGATCTGATACAACCCGATACAATCCGATCTGATACAACCCGATAAAATCCGATCCGATACAACCCGATACAATCCGATACAACCCGATACAATCCGATCCGATACAACCCAATACAATCCGATACAATCCGATCCGATACAACCCAATACAACCCGATACAATCCGATCTGATACAATTTCCATACAACCCGATACAATCCGATCTGATACAACCCGATACAATCCGATCTGATACAACCCGATACAATCCGATCTGATACAACCCGATACAATCCGATCCGATACAACCCAATACAATCCGATACAACCCGGTACAATCCGATCTGATACAACCCGATACAATCCGATACACCCGATACAATCCGATCTGATACAACCCGATACAACCCAATACAACCCGATACAATCCGATACAATCTGATACAACCCGATACAATCCGATCTGATACAACCTGATACAACCCGATACAATCCGATCTGATACAACCCAATACAATTTGATCTGATACAACCCAATACAACCCGATACAATCCGATACAATCCGATCTGATACAACCCGATACAATCCGATCTGATACAACCCAATACAATCCGATCCGATACAACCCAATACAATCCGATACAATCTGATACAACCCGATACAATCCGATCTGATACAACCTGATACAACCCGATACAATCCGATCTGATACAACCCAATACAATTTGATCTGATACAACCCAATACAACCCGATACAATCCGATACAATCCGATCTGATACAACCCGATACAACCCGATACAATCCGATCTGATACAACCCAATACAATCCGATCCGATACAACCCAATACAATCCGATCTGATACAACCCGATACAACCCGATACAATCCGATCTGATACAACCCGATACAACCCGATCTGATACAACCCAATACAATCCGATCTGATACAACCCGATACAACCCGATACAACCCGATACAATCCGATCTGATACAACCCGATACAATCCGATCTGATACAACCCGATACAATCCGATCTGATACAACCCAATACAATCCGATCTGATACAACCCGATACAACCCGATACAACCTGATACAATTCGATCTGATACAACCCGATACAATCCGATCTGATACAACCCGATACAATCCGATCTGATACAACCCGATACAACCCGATACAACCTGATACAATTCGATCTGATACAACCCGATACAATCCGATCTGATACAACCCGATACAATCCGATCTGATACAACCTGATACAATTCGATCTGATACAACCCGATACAATCCGATCTGATACAACCCGATACAACCCGATACAATTCGATCTGATACAACCTGATACAATCCGATCTGATACAACCTGATACAATTCGATCTGATACAACCCAATACAATCCGATCTGATACAACCCGATACAACCCGATACAACCCGATACAATCCGATCTGATACAACCCAATACAATCCGATCTGATACAACCCAATACAATCTGATCTGATACAACCCGATACAATCCGATCTGATACAACCCGATACAACCCGATACAATCCGATCTGATACAACCCGATACAATTCGATCTGATACAACCCGATACAACCCGATACAATCCGATCTGATACAACCCGATACAATCCGATCTGATACAACCCGATACAATCCGATACAGCCTTATACAATCTGACCTGATACATTCCAATCCAATCTGATGCAATCTGACCTCTCCAGCAGATTATTCGGATTATCTCCAATGTGGGGGACATTTTAGGGGTGACATTTGTTCACCGTCACCTTCCCCCGACCGTCCCGCAGTGTCACATCACACACGTTATATATACACACAATGTATACGGCTTTATACATGAGAGGGGGAGGGGACATCTGACAGTGAAGGGGAATTTGGGATCAATGGAAGGGGGAGGAGCTATATCTGGGTATAGAAATCAATAAATGGGCGGAGCATTAAACTTACGGTTGGAGCAGTTGAATCCTCCCATTCCGAAGGGACATCTAGAAAATAAGAGGCAGAAAAATCGTCATAAAAAGTTTTCCCAATCCGGAGACACTTTATAAACGATGGATTTCCATGTCCAACCAATCAGATTTCACCTTCCACTGACACCAGAGACGTGAGAGTGGGACTCCGGACAAAACATGGAGGGCGCTGGGAGGAAATGTCGGGACATCAATATAAACACAATGACAGCTTCTCAGTCCTCATTATGTCCCTCAGTTGTCCCTGAGACAGGAAGTGACGAAAATGTCCCCAATGGGGGTCACCAGCAAAGGCTCCGCCCCTCCATCAAACACTAAGAAAAAAAGTTATACTTAAAGGATGAACTGTGATTGGTTGATCTGGGTCACGTGACTCTTCTACCTTTTATAAATCACGTGGATAGCGATACGGGAGCCGCCATTGCTGATCTGTGATGGAGGGTTGTCATCCCCGTCCTCCTGTCCCTCACCCGCCCCAGAATGTGTCAGACTTTGCTGGCCGCACACTTGTTCCAGGTCAGAGTCCTCCTGGACAGTGAGGTCAGGATGAGGATGACAGCCAATAAAGAATGACTTTACTACCAAGTCAGAAGCTTTCGTTTTAATCGTTTTTTTTTTTTTTTTTCGGGTCATTCGTTATGATCGCAATTCGTAAATTCGAAAAAAATTGTAAATTAGAAAAAATTCGTAAGTTCAAAAAAAAGCGTAAATTAAAAAAAAAAAAACGTAAATTCGAAGGAATTTGTAAATTCAAAAAAAATCGTAAATTCTAAGAAATTACTAAATTTGAAGAAATTTATAAATTTGCAAATTCGTAAATTAGAAAAAAAAATGTAAATTAGTAAATTAAAAAAGTTGAAAAGCCAAAAATCCAAAAAACCCAAAAATTCGAAAATCTGAAAAAATAACTAACTAATAATAACTAACTATTAAATTATAGGTATTGGAATTTCCTTTAAAATTTGGTTGTTAGCGAACGTAACGAATACAAATTTATCCAAAGTTACGAATTATCCAAAATAACAAATGCCGCATCTAAACGACTGGAACGTAACATATTAATAATAATAATAATAATAAAAAGTTTTTATTATTATTGTTTTTTATTATTATTAGTAATTCGTTAAGTTCCATTCGTTTAGATGCAGCATTCGTTACTTTGGATAATTTGTACCTTTGGATGAATTCATATTCGTTACGTTCACTAACAGCCAAAATTAAAAAAGGAAATTCCAATACCTATAATTTAATAGTTAGTTATTATTAGTTAGTTATTATTTCAGATTTTCGAATTTTTGCGTTTTTTCGGCTTTTCAAATTTACAATTTTTTCGAATTTACAAATTTACTAATTTTTTTAAATTTACGAATTTACTATTTATTTTTTTTTCAAATTTACGAATTTACAAATTTCTTATAATTTACTCATTTTTTTGAATTTTCGAATTCCTTTGAATTTACGAATTCCTTTTGAATTTACATTTTTAATTTAATAGTTAGTAATAGTTAAGTTATTATTAGTTAATTATTATTTCAGATTTTCAAATTTTGGGGTTTTCAGATTTTCGGCTTTTCAAATTTACGATTTTTTTCGAATTTACTAATTTATTTATTTTTTTGAATTTACAAATTTACTATTTTTTTCAAATTTACGAATTCACAAATTTCTTAGAATTACAAATTTTTTTGAATTTACGAATTCCTTTGAATTTACAAATTCCTCTGCATTTACAATTTTTTTCTAATTTACAATTTTTTTCTAATTTACCATTTTTAATTTAATAGTTAGTAATAGTTAAGTTATTATTAGTTAGTTATTATTTCAGATTTTCAAATTTTGGGGTTTTTGGATTTTCGGCTTTTCAAATTTAAGATTTTTTTTGAATTTACTAATTTACAATTTTTTTTTTGAATTTACAAATTCACTATTTTTTTCCAAATTTACGAATTTACAAATTTTTTTGAATTTTCGAATTCCTTTGAATTTACAAATTCCTTTGAATTTACAAATGTTTTTGAATTTACAATTTTTTTCTAATTTACAATTTTGTATTTAATAGTTAGTAATAGTTAAGTTATTATTAGTTAGTTATTATTTCAGATTTTCAAACTTTGGGGTTTTCGGATTTTTGGCTTTTCAAATTTACGTTTTTTTTCAAATTTACTAATTAACTATTTTTTTTTTAAATTTACAAATTCACAATTTTTTTAAAATTTACGAATTTACAAATTTCTTAGAATTACAATTTTTTTTGAATTTACGAATTCCTTTAAATTTACAAATTCCTTTGAATTTACAATTTTTTTTGAATTTACAATTTTTTTCTAATTTACGATTTTTTATTTAATAGTTAGTAATAGTTAAGTTATTATTAGTTAGTTATTATTTCAGATTTTCGAATTTTCAGGCTTTCGAATTCTCGAATTTCGAATTTTAGAATTTACGATTTTTTTTTTTCGAATTTAAGAATTTTAGAATATTCGGAAAAGTTTGTTAAATCGGATATTTCCGAATGAACTAATTTGTCAAAATTTGTAAAAAAAAAAAAAAGCGAATTCGGAACGAAACAAATTGTCTAGCTCCCAGTGAAAGTCTATAAATCTGACTATTGCCTTGTACACGCGATCGGATTTTCCGTCAGGATAAACTTCCGACGGATTTTTCCGACGGAATTCTGTTCAAGCATACACGCTGTCACACCAAATTCCGACTGTCCAGAACGTGGTGACGCACAACACTACGATGAGCCGAGAAAAATGAAGTTCAATGCTTCCAAGCATGCGTCGACTTGATTCTGAGCATGCGCGTTTTTTTTCCTCCGTCGGAGTTCCACACAGACGATCGGAAATTTCCGATTTTCCATCGGAAAAAAATAGAACATGTTCTCTTTCTAAACTCCGACGGGAAAAAAAGTCCCATGGGGCCCACACACTGTCGGAATACCCGATGAAAAAATTCCGTCTGACTTTTTCCATCGGACATTCTGATTGTGTGAACGCGGCATAAAGACAACTTACTGTCTATGAGGATAACTGAGCTTATCTCAGCAACCTGCAGGCTCACCACTAGAGGGAGCGCTTACACCCCCCTTCATGAAATACAATAATCAAAATAGGGAACAGCAACATTTTCCCGGAAACATTTAGAGTATTAAAATGAAATGAAACTTTCTAGAATTTTTTTTTTTTTTTTTACAATTTTTTTTTTTGGTCGCAGAGCGACGATCCAAACGTCAAACACAAACCCCACCCCCACTGAAGACTCCGCCCTTCCTCACCTCGCACAGACTCCATCCTGAAGTTGAGAGCCGTCGTCACAAGCTGCGGAGGAAATGACAGCGTCACTCAGTTGGCTCCGGGTGAAAAGTGACATTTCAGTTTTGGGGGGATGCTGGTGGAGAAGGCCGCCCACCGGGTGACTGTCTGGGATGCCGGCAGACAGATTGGATAGATGGAGTTCCTGAATCCCCATCAGGGAAAATTTTTGTGCTAGGAGGGGGGATTTGGAATGGGGGGGAGAATGTGTACCCAGAGGGGAAATTTGAGAGGTAGAGGATTTGTGCTGGGAGGGGTGATTATTTTCTGGACGGCATTTGTCCTGGGGAGGTGATTTGGGGATGGGGGGCAGAGATTTGTGCTGGGAGGGGAGATTTCAGCAGGGGGGCAATTTGTAGTGGGAGGAGGGGGTAATCATGCTGATTACTGCCCAATTTTTTTATTTTTTTTGGGGGGGGGGGGATTTTTGCTGGCACATAATGGGGGGCACGGTTTGGCATGTTTGCCCCGGGCTCTAGGTGACCTTGTTCTGATACATATACTGAGTGATGTCATAACAGCAGAGGAACCAATCGCTCCTCACACTCATCTCACCACCTCAATTACATATTTTAAGAAAAAACAATGTTACTTTGTATCTCTCTATCTCCTGTCTGATCAATGTTTGTAAACAATGTTACTTTGTATCTCTCTATCTAATATCTGATCAATGTTTGTAAACAATGTTACTTTGTATCTCTCTATCTAATATCTGATCAATGTTTGTAAACAATGTTACTTTGTATCTCTCTATCTAATATCTGATCAATGTTTGTAAACAATGTTACTTTGTATCTCTCTATCTCCCGTCTGATCAATGTTTGTAAACAATGTTACTTTGTATCTCTCTATCTAATATCTGATCAATGTTTGTAAACAATGTTACTTTGTATCTCTCTATCTCCCATCTGATCAATGTTTATAAACAATGTTACTTTGTATCTCTCTATCTAATATCTGATCAATGTTTGTAAACAATGTTACTTTGTATCTCTCTATCTAATATCTGATCAATGTTTGTAAACAATGTTACTTTGTATCTCTCTATCTCCTGTCTGATCAATGTTTGTAAACAATGTTACTTTGTATCTCTCTATCTAATATCTGATCAATGTTTGTAAACAATGTTACTTTGTATCTCTCTATCTAATATCTGATCAATGTTTGTAAACAATGTTACTTTGTATCTCTCTATCTAATATCTGATCAATGTTTGTAAACAATGTTACTTTGTATCTCTCTATCTAATATCTGATCAATGTTTGTAAACAACGTTAATTTGTATCTCTCTATCTCCCGTCTGATCAACGTTTATAAACAATGTTACTTTGTATCTCTCTATCTCCTGTCTGATCAACGTTTATAAACAATGTTACTTTGTATCTCTCTATCTAATATCAGATCAATGTTTATAAACAAAAACTAAGAAAACTGACTTTTGGCGGCACACAGGTAAGTCAGGTAAAAAACTCTGGATATTTTATTAGTAGAAAAGGATAATAGAAGATACACAAATCCAGCACACAGGAGAGGTGGAGATCCAAACTGTTACTACACGCCGTGTCCAGACTTTCATGCCTGGTCCCGCTACCTATTGCCCTCTGGTGGCCATACTGTGGACAGACTACCCTCTGCCCAGGCCATGTACCAGTCTTGCCTGATGCTGGTTTTATGGCGTCCGTAACTGTACATGCCTGGATCTCACTCCCTCTCGCTGCTTACCAGAAGACTGTGGTTCAGCCTAAACTCTTGCTGTCATCTAAATATTTCCATTACCATACCAATTGGCTGTTTGTTTTTAGACAACCAATCGCTTTTGACATCTAGGTCAGTGCTACAATTTTCAACACAACCTATTTATTATGCTCCTGAAGAAGCGTTGTCGTACGCGAAACATGTAGAGCAAGTCAGACCATGTTTTCATATATTGGACTTCTGGTTTAACAAATTCCTTACCGCCCATAGTCATATGACGTCCACAGATGGGATCTCCCATCCTGGGTGGGCGTCATGTGACGTCCTGGGCTTTGAGGGGGCTATCTGAATGATGGGGGGCAGCTAGAGGCATCATTCAGATATCCTTTTTTTCAGCCAGCGATTCTGTGCACCATAAGAACGATCATAGCGGCGGTTCCACCGCTTGATCGTTCTTATAGGCAGCGGGAGGGGACATCTCCCGCCGCCATCTGGTGCTCCTCCGGGCTCTCCCGTGCCATCGGGGGCCCGGAGAGAAATGTCCGGCGCACGATAGGAAGCATAGAGATGACTGGTGACCAGATGGTCACCAGTCATCTCTATGATCGTCGGAGGCCCGGGCGCGATGTGATGATGTCATGCCCGGGTCCTCAGATGTAAAAAAAGCAATTGCGGCTGTAAGTATGAGATCGGTGAAAAAAATTTCACTGATCTCATGCTTTCCAGCCTGGAGGAGAGATGTGGGGGGTGGGGAGGTCTTATTGACCCCGCCTCTCTCCATAAAGAGGACCTGTCACACACCATTCCTATTACAAGGGATGTTTACATTCCTTGTAATAGGAATAAAAGTGATCAAAAAAAAAAAAGTAAAATAAGTGTTAAAAAATAAATAAATAAGTAAAATAAAAAAATAAATTATAAAAAATAAAAAAATTAAAACGCCCCTGTCCCCGGTAGCTCGCGATCAGAAGCGAATGCACAGTAAGTCCCGCCCACATATGTAAACGCAGTTCAAACCACACATGTGAGGTATCGCCGCGTGCGTTAGAGCGCATGAAACAATTCTAGCCCTAGACCTCCTCTGTAACTCTAACCTGGTAACCTGGTAACCTGTAAAAAAAATTAAAGCGTCGCCTATGGAGATTTTGAAGTACCGAAGTTTGGCGCCATTCTATGAGTGTACGCAATTTTAAAGCGTGACATGTTAGGTATCTATTTACTCGGCATAACATCATCTTTCATATTTTACAAAAAAATTGGGCTAACTTTACTGTTTTGGTATTTTTTAATTCACGAAACCATTTTTTTTTTTTAAAAAAAAGGCGTTTGAAAAATTATTGCGCAAATACCGTGCAAGAAAAAAAAGTTGCAATGACCGCCATTTTATTCCCTAGGGTGTCTGCTAAAAAAACATATATATATATATATATATATATATATATATAATGTTTGGGGGTTCTGAGTAATTTTCTAGCAAAAGAATGATGATTTGTACACGTAGGAGGAGAGAAGTGCCAGAATAGGCCCGGTATGGAAGTGGTAAATACCCCGATGCTGGATATGTATCCCGCCTAATATCTGTTCTCTATTCTCTGTATTCCTTATACATTCAGGCGACTTTATGTTATCACAATATTTTGAAGCAGCATTTGAGTATTACCCTAGGCCAGGGGTATTGAATTACAATTCGCAGAGGTCCGGTCAGTAAAATTTTCTTATAGCAGAGGTCCGAATACCATGTCGGTTCCCTGTCATGCTTTTTCGCATGCGCCAAACGACATGTTGCTGCAGCACAATGCGGCTTGGTGCGGCGCATTTAAAAAAAAAAAAGGCCAAGGACTTCTTTTTCTCCGTTTTCATGTGGGTAGTGCAGCCCATTAAAATAGGCTGATCCACCCACGACGTGTGCACCTAATGCACATGCACAGATCTTAACTAGTGATGAGCCGAACACCCCCGGGTTCGGTTCGCACCAGAACCCGCGAACGGACCGAAAGTTCGAACGAACATTAGAACCCTATTAAATACAATGGATGCGAACGTTCGAATTCTAAAGTGCTAATTATAACAACTATTATGCATGTTATTGTCCTAAAAAGGGTTTGGGAACCCGGGTTCTGCACCAGGGGACATGTATCAATGCAAAAAGAAGTTTTAAAAACGGTCGTTTTTCGGGAGCAGTCATTTTAATGATGCATAAAGTGAAAAAAAAAAAGTCAAATATTCCTTTAAATATCGTACCTGGGGGGTGTCTAAAGTATGCCTGTGAAGTGCCACGTGTTTCCCGTGTTTAGAACTGTCCCTGCACAAAATGACACTTCTAAAGGAAAAAAAAGCCATTTAAAACTGCTTGCGGCTTTAATGTAATGTCTGGTCCCGGTAATATGGATGAAATTCTTTAAGAAAAATGGCATAGCTACCCCATGACCCCCCCCCCACCCCAGCCCATTACCAGCCCCTTTGGGTCTTGTATGGATATTAAGGGGAACCCCGCACATAAAATAAAAAAGGCCCTATATACTCTGAACAGCCCTATACAGGCGGTGCATACAAGACAGGGACTGTAGGTTTGTTCTTATGTAGAATCTGTTTGTAATTTTGAACAGGTACATTGTTGAAGTGTAGCTCCAGACCAAAAATCTATTTTTAAACTTTTTGGAAAACATAGGTAAGGGTTATCACCCCTGTAACATTTGTTTTGCTGTCTGTGCCCCTGTTCAGAACATTTCACCTCACTTTCCGTCCCAATGACAACTGTTTTTGAAATGTGGTGTTTTTCTTGAAACAAGGATTGCTGATAAAGCATCAGTACAGAGGAGACACCTTTCTCCCATATTTATTCTTACAGGAGAGAATTTTCCTTCCTAGTGGTAGATTTCCTCTCACTTCCTGTTGTCTTCTTGCGTTTGCAAGTAGGAGTCGTTTGTAAGTTGGATGTTTGAAAGTAGGGACCTGCCGTATATACTCTGCAGAAATAGGCCCCTTAGTTGTTGGTGTTGGCACAACACTGTAAGCACTCACAGTTACTCTTGGTTGGTGCTGGAACGCCCTGCTGTCAACTATTATATCAGGAATTTTAATTACATATAATTGTTGAACAGTGGTAGTAAAAATTGGGCCTTTGATGGTGGTGCTGGTGCCACAACACTGTAAGCCCTGACAGTTACTCTTGGTGGGTGCAGCAATGGACCCTGCTGTGAATTATTAGATCAAGAATTGTAATTGCATGCCCCTGTTGAACAGGGGCTGAAAAATTGGGCCTTAGGCACTGGTGGCACAACACTACAACCCCTCACAGATACTGTACTTGGAGCACAGCAATGAGCCCTGTTGCAAAGTATTGCTTCAAAAATTGTAATGACACGCCCCTGTTAAACAGGGGCTGAAAAATTGGGCCTTAGGCACTGGTGGCACAACACTGCAACTCCTCACAGATACTGTACTTGGAGCACAGCAATGAGCCCTGTTGCAAAGTATTGCTTCAAAAATTGTAATTACACGCCCCTGTTAAACAGGGGCTGAAAAATTGGGCGTTAGGCACTGGTGGCGGCACCCATAAACAAAAATGATCTTACAAGCTATCATCATCAATCGTATCATTGAGGACTCGGAGGAGGAGGATAGCCAGTCAACATAACAGCACAGGCACTCAGCATCAGCATCAGTCTTGAAGGGATGTGACATGTTAAAATCAATTAGTCTGTTATATCAGCATCAGGTGTGTGGTAGCTGGTGGTGATCCAAGACTGGTTCATCTTGATGAAAGTCAGTCGATCAACCGAGTCGGTGGACAGGCGCACCCTGTGATCCGTGACAAATCCTCCAGCAGCACTGAATGTGCGTTCCGAAAGAACGCTGGATGCAGGACAGGCCAGTAGCTCAATTGCATACTGTGCAAGCTCTGGCCAGTGATCCATCCTCAAGACCCAGTAAGCCAGAGGATTTTCGGTGGGGAAGGTGTCCAAGTCTGACCTTGCCCCTAGATATTCCTGCACCATGTTTATCAGACGCTGGCGATGGTTGCTGGAACCGATCATACTTTGGGGCTGCGGACTAAAGAATTGTCTGAACGCATCGGTCAGACGGCCACCTTCCCCACCGCTCCTTCTTTGACTGGCCGAAGCCTCAGCAACTCGTTGTCCAGGACCAGGAGTTTGCAACCTCCCAGTCTCTGGGAACGCGTTGCACAGACCTTTCTGCAAGGCCTCCCGGAGTTGTCTCATCCTCTGCTCCCTCTGCGACGGTAACATAAGGTCCGCAACCTTACCCTTGTACCGTGGATCAAGGAGAGTGGCCAGCCAGTAATGGTCCCTCTCCTTGATCCGAAGAATACGAGGATCCTTCCGCAGACTTTGCAGGATCAGGGAGGCCATGCAGCGTAGGTTTGCTGAGGCATTCGCTCCGGAGTCCTCTGGGTCACTAAGGACGACATGATCCGCAGCCACCTCCTCCCAGCCACGTACAAGTCCACTGGTTTCTTGGGACTGTAAATCATCCCTAAAAGACTGCTGCTGATGATGCTGAGTGCCAGCCTCCACCTCCATGCTGACACAATCCTCCTCCTCCTCCTCCTCCTCCTCCTCCTCTTCCTGTGCGATGGGTGGGACAGAAGGAACACTGTCTGGGTAAAGGGGGCCTTGAGAGGCAAGGAAGTCCTCCTCTTCCTGCCTCTGTTCTGCCTCAAGTGCCCTGTCCATTATTCCACGCAGCGTGTGCTCCAACAGGTGGACAAGAGGTACAGTGTCACTGATGCATGCACTGTCACTGCTCACCATCCTCGTGGCCTCCTCAAATGGTGCCAGGACAGTGCATGCATCCCTGATCATGCCCCACTGGCGTGGAGAAAAAAAACCAAGCTCCCCTGACCCTGTCCTGGTGCCGTAGTCGCACAGGTACTCATTGATGGCCCTCTGCTGCGTGTGCAGCCGCTGCAGCATGGCCAACGTTGAGTTCCACCTGGTGGGCATGTCACATATAAGGCGGTTCTTGGGCAGGTTCAACTCCTTTTGCAGCTCAGCCAGGCGAGCACTGGCATTATAAGATCTGCGGAAATGCACACAGACTTTCCTGGCCTGCCTCAGGACATCCTGTAAGCCCGGGTACCTGCCCAAGAAGCGCTGCACCACCAGGTTAAGGACGTGAGCCACACAGGGCACATGGGTCAGTTGTCCCTGTCGGAGGGCGGAGAGGAGGTTGGTGCCATTGTCGCAAACCACCATTCCTGGCTTAAGCTGGCGTGGCGTCAACCACCTCTCGGCCTGGCCCTGCAGAGCAGACAGGACCTCTGCCCCAGTGTGGCTTCTGTCCCCCAAACACACCAGCGCAAGCACGGCATGGCATCTTTTTGCCTGCGTACTTGCGTAGCCCCGTGAATGGCTACGGAGCACCGCTGGTTCATAGGACAAACCACAGGAAGAGGCCATGGAGGAAGAAGAAGAGGAGGGGGTGGAGGAGAGAGGTGTGTCACAACCAGTAGTAGCATTTTGGAGGCGTGGCGGTGGGACAACCTCCAACACTACTGCACCTTGTCCTGAATCCTTCCCAGCTGCCAAAAGAGTGACCCAATGGGCCGTGAAAGAAAGGTAACGTCCCTGTCCATGCCTGCTGGACCATGAGTCAGCGGTAATATGCACCTTACCGCTGACCGCCCTGTCCAGCGAGGCCAAGACATTGCCTTCCACATGCCGGTAGAGAGCCGGAATAGCCTTCCGTGAGAAAAAGTGGCGTTTGGGAACCTGCCACTGAGGAACCGCACATTGCACAAACTCACGGAAGGGGGCCGAGTCTACCAACTGAAAAGGCAGCAGTTGAAGCGCTAGCAATTTAGCCAAGCTAGCATTCAACCGCTGGGCATGTGGATGGCTGGGAGTGAACTTCTTTCGACGGTCCAGCAGCTGGGGCAGGGAAATTTGCCTGCTAGAATCGGACGTCGGTGTACTGCTAGCAGAGTGGGCGCAAGTACTTGGCTGTGACACACCTAATTCTACACCTTCATTCCTCTCAGTGCATGTTTCAGAGAGGACTGAAGTTATAGTGGGGTTGGAGATCCCAGCTGATGCGGTGCAAGGAGAGGTCCGCTTTGTTCTTTGGTGTGGGTCTTTGAGGTAGGCTTGCCAACGAGCTGCATGGCAGGTCAACATATGTCTGGTCAGGCATGTGGTACCCAAGCGGCTGATGTTTTGGCCACGCGATATACGCTTGAGACATATGTTGCAAACAGCAGCTGTGCGATCTGATGCACTAGCCTCAAAAAAGGCCCACACCAAAGAACTTTTTGAATGACGGGCAGAGGCAGCGCCCTGCACAGGCGGAGCTCTGCGGTGTGATTCCGTTGGTGTACTGCCCTTACGCTGGCCACCAAAGGGCATCCTGCCTCGTTGGAGATGTGCCTCCTCCTCATCCTCCTCCTCCTCCTCTCTCCTATTAGGCACCCACGTGGAGTCAGTGACCTCATCATCCCCTCCCTCCTCATCACTGGAGCCAATCTGGCAGTATGCTGCAGCTGCTGGAACATGACTGCCAGATTGGTGTCCTTCTTGAGCATCCCCTCTGTCTGCTCTCACGCTACTGCCTTCCTCTAGCTGGGTTTCATCATCAGACCCTTCGAAACGCTGGGCATCCTCCTGGAGCATGTACCCAACACTGTGCTGAAACAGTTCGGGGGACTCCTCAGGAGGAGGACATGGTGGGTCTAGGGAAGGAGTGACTGATGATTTGTCTGACATTGATACCAGGGAAGACGACGCTTTGGCAGCTGCTTTTCCAGTACCCTGAGCCTGGGTGAGAGAGGATGAGGAGGAGGAGGAGGGCTTGGTCATCCACTCTACCAAGTCTTCGGCATGATGTGGCTCAACATGTCCAGCTGCCGAAAAGAAGGACAAGCGTGTCCCATGGCCATGTGCTGATGACAATGCACCGCGTCCACGACCAGCACTGTTGCCCCCAGACACAGAGCCTGCTTGCCCTCTTTTATTGCCTCCTGACTGTCTGCCTCTCCTTGTTTGCCTTCCAGACATTCTAATAGATGGCCTGCAGGGAGATGGGAAAAAAGCAATAAGGGCTACCTTCAGGTGTCCTTCTCTGTCCCTTGAAACAAGGACTTTCACAGTGAAAGAAACTGACACTCTCCCTACCTACAGTTTATTGTCCCTAGAAAAAATATTTTTTTTAATCACAATATAGCACAAGGACAATTCACTCACTGTCCTTACAGGTCCCTGGAAACAAGGACTTGCAGAGTGAAAGAAAAAAAACACTCTCCCTACCTACAGTTTTCTGTCCCTAGAATAAATGTTTTTTTTAAGCACAATATAGCACAAGGACAATTCACTCACTGTCCTTACAGGTCCCTGGAAATAAGGACTTGCAGAGTGAAAGAAAAAAAACACTCTCCCTACCTACAGTTTTCTGTCCCTAGAAAAAATGTTTTTTTTAATCACAATATAGCACAAGGACAATTCACTCACTGTCCTTCCAGGTCCCTGGAAACAAGGACTTGCAGAGTGAAAGAAAAAAAACACTCTCCCTACCTACAGTTTTCTGTCCCTAGAATAAATGTTTTTTTTAAGCACAATATAGCACAAGGACAATTCACTCACTGTCCTTCCAGGTCCCTGGAAACAAGGACTTGCAGAGTGAAAGAAAAAAAACACTCTCCCTACCTACAGTTTTCTGTCCCTAGAAAAAAATTTTTTTTTAATCACAATATAGCACAAGGACAATTCACTCACTGTCCTTACAGGTCCCTGGAAACAAGGACTTGCAGAGTGAAATAAACTGACACTCTCCCTACCTACAGTTTTCTGTCCCTAGAATAAATGTTTTTTTAAGCACAATATAGCACAAGGACAATTCACTCACTGTCCTTACAGGTCCCTGGAAACAAGGACTTGCAGAGTGAAAGAAAAAAAACACTCTCCCTACCTACAGTTTTCTGTCCCTAGAAAAAATGTTTTTTTTAATCACAATATAGCACAAGGACAATTCACTCACTGTCCTTACAGGTCCCTGGAAACAAGGACTTGCAGAGTGAAATAAACTGACACTCTCCCTACCTACAGTTTTCTGTCCCTAGAATAAATGTTTTTTTTAAGCACAATATAGCACAAGGACAATTCACTCACTGTCCTTACAGGTCCCTGGAAACAAGGACTTGCAGAGTGAAAGAAAAAAAACACTCTCCCTACCTACAGTTTTCTGTCCCTAGAAAAAATGTTTTTTTTAATCACAATATAGCACAAGGACAATTCACTCACTGTCCTTCCAGGTCCCTGGAAACAAGGACTTGCAGAGTGAAATAAACTGACACTCTCCCTACCTACAGTTTTCTGTCCCTAGAATAAATGTTTTTTTTAAGCACAATATAGCACAAGGACAATTCACTCACTGTCCTTAGAGGTCCCTGGAAACAAGGACTTGCAGAGTGAAAGAAAAAAAACACTCTCCCTACCTACAGTTTTCTGTCCCTAGAAAAAATGTTTTTTTTTAAGCACAATATAGCACAAGGACAATTCACTCACTGTCCTTCCAGGTCCCTGGAAACAAGGACTTGCAGAGTGAAAGAAAAAAAACACTCTCCCTACCTACAGTTTTCTGTCCCTAGAAAAAATGTTTTTTTTAAGCACAATATAGCACAAGGACAATTCACTCACTGTCCTTCCAGGTCCCTGGAAACAAGGACTTGCAGAGTGAAAGAAAAAAACACTCTCCCTACCTACAGTTTTCTGTCCCTAGAAAAAATGTTTTTTTTAATCACAATATAGCACAAGGACAATTCACTCACTGTCCTTACAGGTCCCTGGAAACAAGGACTTGCAGAGTGAAAGAAACTGACACTCTCCCTACCTACAGTTTTCTGTCCCTAGAATAAATGTTTTTTTTAATCACAATATAGCACAAGGACAATTCACTCACTGTCCTTCCAGGTCCCTGGAAACAAGGACTTGCAGAGTGAAATAAACTGACACTCTCCCTACCTACAGTTTTCTGTCCCTAGAATAAATGTTTTTTTTAAGCACAATATAGCACAAGGACAATTCACTCACTGTCCTTAGAGGTCCCTGGAAACAAGGACTTGCAGAGTGAAAGAAAAAAAACACTCTCCCTACCTACAGTTTTCTGTCCCTAGAAAAAATGTTTTTTTTTAAGCACAATATAGCACAAGGACAATTCACTCACTGTCCTTCCAGGTCCCTGGAAACAAGGACTTGCAGAGTGAAAGAAAAAAACACTCTCCCTACCTACAGTTTTCTGTCCCTAGAAAAAATGTTTTTTTTAAGCACAATATAGCACAAGGACAATTCACTCACTGTCCTTCCAGGTCCCTGGAAACAAGGACTTGCAGAGTGAAAGAAAAAAAACACTCTCCCTACCTACAGTTTTCTGTCCCTAGAAAAAATGTTTTTTTTAATCACAATATAGCACAAGGACAATTCACTCACTGTCCTTACAGGTCCCTGGAAACAAGGACTTGCAGAGTGAAAGAAACTGACACTCTCCCTACCTACAGTTTTCTGTCCCTAGAATAAATGTTTTTTTAAGCACAATATAGCACAAGGACAATTCACTCACTGTCCTTCCAGGTCCCTGGAAACAAGGACTTGCAGAGTGAAAGAAACTGACACTGTCCCTACCTACAGTTTTCTGTCCCTAGAATAAATGTTTTTTTTAATCACAATATAGCACAAGGACAATTCACTCACTGTCCTTCCAGGTCCCTGGAAACAAGGACTTGCAGAGTGAAATAAACTGACACTGTCCCTACCTACAGTTTTCTGTCCCTAGAATAAATGTTTTTTTTAATCACAATATAGCACAAGGACAATTCACTCACTGTCCTTCCAGGTCCCTGGAAACAAGGACTTGCAGAGTGAAATAAACTGACACTCTCCCTACCTACAGTTTTCTGTCCCTAGAATAAATGTTTTTTTTAAGCACAATATAGCACAAGGACAATTCACTCACTGTCCTTACAGGTCCCTGGAAACAAGGACTTGCAGAGTGAAAGAAAAAAAACACTCTCCCTACCTACAGTTTTCTGTCCCTAGAAAAAATGTTTTTTTTTAAGCACAATATAGCACAAGGACAATTCACTCACTGTCCTTCCAGGTCCCTGGAAACAAGGACTTGCAGAGTGAAAGAAAAAAAACACTCTCCCTACCTACAGTTTTCTGTCCCTAGAAAAAATGTTTTTTTTAATCACAATATAGCACAAGGACAATTCACTCACTGTCCTTACAGGTCCCTGGAAACAAGGACTTGCAGAGTGAAATAAACTGACACTCTCCCTACCTACAGTTTTCTGTCCCTAGAATAAATGTTTTTTTAAGCACAATATAGCACAAGGACAATTCACTCACTGTCCTTACAGGTCCCTGGAAACAAGGACTTGCAGAGTGAAAGAAAAAAAACACTCTCCCTACCTACAGTTTTCTGTCCCTAGAAAAAATGTTTTTTTTAATCACAATATAGCACAAGGACAATTCACTCACTGTCCTTACAGGTCCCTGGAAACAAGGACTTGCAGAGTGAAATAAACTGACACTCTCCCTACCTACAGTTTTCTGTCCCTAGAATAAATGTTTTTTTTAAGCACAATATAGCACAAGGACAATTCACTCACTGTCCTTACAGGTCCCTGGAAACAAGGACTTGCAGAGTGAAAGAAAAAAAACACTCTCCCTACCTACAGTTTTCTGTCCCTAGAAAAAATGTTTTTTTTAATCACAATATAGCACAAGGACAATTCACTCACTGTCCTTCCAGGTCCCTGGAAACAAGGACTTGCAGAGTGAAATAAACTGACACTCTCCCTACCTACAGTTTTCTGTCCCTAGAATAAATGTTTTTTTTAAGCACAATATAGCACAAGGACAATTCACTCACTGTCCTTAGAGGTCCCTGGAAACAAGGACTTGCAGAGTGAAAGAAAAAAAACACTCTCCCTACCTACAGTTTTCTGTCCCTAGAAAAAATGTTTTTTTTTAAGCACAATATAGCACAAGGACAATTCACTCACTGTCCTTCCAGGTCCCTGGAAACAAGGACTTGCAGAGTGAAAGAAAAAAAACACTCTCCCTACCTACAGTTTTCTGTCCCTAGAAAAAATGTTTTTTTTAAGCACAATATAGCACAAGGACAATTCACTCACTGTCCTTCCAGGTCCCTGGAAACAAGGACTTGCAGAGTGAAAGAAAAAAAACACTCTCCCTACCTACAGTTTTCTGTCCCTAGAAAAAATGTTTTTTTTAATCACAATATAGCACAAGGACAATTCACTCACTGTCCTTACAGGTCCCTGGAAACAAGGACTTGCAGAGTGAAAGAAACTGACACTCTCCCTACCTACAGTTTTCTGTCCCTAGAATAAATGTTTTTTTAAGCACAATATAGCACAAGGACAATTCACTCACTGTCCTTCCAGGTCCCTGGAAACAAGGACTTGCAGAGTGAAAGAAACTGACACTGTCCCTACCTACAGTTTTCTGTCCCTAGAATAAATGTTTTTTTTAATCACAATATAGCACAAGGACAATTCACTCACTGTCCTTCCAGGTCCCTGGAAACAAGGACTTGCAGAGTGAAATAAACTGACACTGTCCCTACCTACAGTTTTCTGTCCCTAGAATAAATGTTTTTTTTTAATCACAATATAGCACAAGGACAATTCACTCACTGTCCTTCCAGGTCCCTGGAAACAAGGACTTGCAGAGTGAAATAAACTGACACTCTCCCTACCTACAGTTTTCTGTCCCTAGAATAAATGTTTTTTTTAAGCACAATATAGCACAAGGACAATTCACTCACTGTCCTTACAGGTCCCTGGAAACAAGGACTTGCAGAGTGAAAGAAAAAAAACACTCTCCCTACCTACAGTTTTCTGTCCCTAGAAAAAATGTTTTTTTTAAGCACAATATAGCACAAGGACAATTCACTCACTGTCCTTCCAGGTCCCTGGAAACAAGGACTTGCAGAGTGAAAGAAAAAAAACACTCTCCCTACCTACAGTTTTCTGTCCCTAGAAAAAATGTTTTTTTTAAGCACAATATAGCACAAGGACAATTCACTCACTGTCCTTCCAGGTCCCTGGAAACAAGGACTTGCAGAGTGAAAGAAAAAAAACACTCTCCCTACCTACAGTTTTCTGTCCCTAGAAAAAATGTTTTTTTTAATCACAATATAGCACAAGGACAATTCACTCACTGTCCTTACAGGTCCCTGGAAACAAGGACTTGCAGAGTGAAAGAAACTGACACTCTCCCTACCTACAGTTTTCTGTCCCTAGAATAAATGTTTTTTTTAAGCACACTATAGCACAAGCACAAAACACACTGACACTCTCCCTACCTATCCTTCTCTTTCCCTAAACTAAAGGAATCCAGGTTAAGCAAGAAAGAAATAACAGTCACTGTCCCTGCCTATGCTGCTCTATCCCTGCTCCGGAACACACTACACTAGGCCGACGTGCTGGCGGCCTTTTATAGTGTGGGGCGTGTACTAAACACCCTCAGCAATAATTGGCCACAGGCATCCTGCCTGTGGCCAATCATTGCTCTCCTCGCTGCCGGCGCTGTGATTGGCCAAGCATGCGGGGTCACAGTGCATGCTTGGCCAATCACAGCGCCTGGATGACACTGCGATGGCGTAGTGCATTGTGGGCCGTTCGCGTCACTCGAATTTGGCGCGAACGGCCCAAATCGTTCGATCTTCGTCGAACGATCGAACAGCCGATGTTCGAGTCGAACGTATGTTCGACTCGAACACGAAGCTCATCCCTAATCTTAACCCATTCTTATATCAGCGTCCTCAGTCCCCAGTGCACATCACAGTCCCCTCCCCCTTCACATCAAGATCCCCTCTTGATGAGTGTCCTCAGCTCCCCCTTTACATCATCCCCCTCCACTCCTTCCACAGTAGTGTCCTCACACTTCCTTAACACCAACCCCCATTAACAGTACTGTCCCCTCTGCCCCTATTTACATCATAACCCCACATTACTCTCCTCAGTCCCCCCTCCACATCCCTGTCCTCAGTCCCCCAAATCACAGTCCTCAGCCCCCCCCACATTACAGTGCTCAGCCCCCCCCACACTCCAGTCCTCAGCTCCCCCACATTACAGTCCTCAGCTCCCCCACACTCCAGTCCTCAGCTCCCCCACATTACTCTCCTCAGTCTGCCCTCCACATCCCTGTCCTCAGTCCCCCAAATCACAGTCCTCAGCCCCCCCCCACATTACAGTGCTCAGTCCCCTCACATTACAGTCCTCAGTCTCCCCACATTCCAGTGCTCAGCCCCCCCCACTCCAGTGCTCAGCCCCCCCCCACACTCCAGTGCTCAGCCCCCCCCACACTCCAGTGCTCAGCCCCCCCACACTCCAGTGCTCAGCCCCCCCCACACACTCCAGTGCTCAGCCCCCCCCCACACTCCAGTGCTCAGCCCCCCCCCACACTCCAGTGCTCAGCCCCCCCCCCCCACAGTCCAGTGCTCAGCCCCCCCCACAGTCCAGTGCTCAGCCCCCCCACACTCCAGTGCTCAGCCCCCCCCCACACTCCAGTGCTCAGCCCCCCCCCCACACTCCAGTGCTCAGCCCCCCTCCACCCCAGTGCTCAGCCCCCCCACACTCCAGTGCTCAGCCCCCCCACACACTCCAGTGCTCAGCCCCCCCCCCCACACTCCAGTGCTCAGCCCCCCCCCCACAGTCCAGTGCTCAGCCCCCCCACACTCCAGTGCTCAGCCCCCCCACACTCCAGTGCTCAGCCCCCCTCCACACTCCAGTGCTCAGCCCCCCCACACTCCAGTGCTCAGCCCCCCCACACTCCAGTGCTCAGCCCCCCCCCACACTCCAGTGCTCAGCCCCCCCCCACACTCCAGTCCTAAGCTCCCCCACACTCCAGTGCTCAGCCCCCCCACACTCCAGTGCTCAGCCCCCCCACACTCCAGTGCTCAGCCCCCCCCCCACAGTCCAGTGCTCAGCCCCCCCACACTCCAGTCCTAAGCTCCCCCACACTCCAGTCCTAAGCTCCCCCACACTCCAGTCCTCAGCTCCCCCACATTACAGTCCTCAGCTCCCCCACACTCCAGTCCTCAGCTCCCCCACACTCCAGTGCTCAGCTCCCCCACATTAAAGTCCTCAGCTCCCCCACACTCCAGTCCTCAGACCCCCCACATTACAGTCCTGCAATCCTGAGGCTCGGCATCCTCCCCCCACATTCAGTTGTGAGCTCCTTCACCCCCTCACTGTCCTACCCTACACAGGCAGATCGGAGGGAGGCACAGCGTGTCTGGATAGGGGCAGGAGAGGAGTTGCAGGGAGGGAGGCGGGACAGTTTTGGATGGAGGGCAGAGGTAACAAACAGGTGATTGACTGCTAGGATGAAGGACAGTCCCAGCAGCCAATCGCCTGTTTGATAACCTCGGGCAGCTCCGCCTTCCACCCAGAATTGTTCCGCCTCCAGCTGTCGGCTCTGTGAGGATTACAGAGCGACGGCAGGAGGAAGAAAAGGCTCCTACATGGCGGTACCGCGGCGGTCCAAATGGCAGAGTGCTGCGGGCCGCATGTGGCCCCCGGTCCGCCATTTAGGGATGCCCGCCATAGGCCATATACAAATCAAGAATATTTTATAACATTTAAAGAATGTATTTGTGTATCTACTATTATCCTTTTTCTACTAATAAAATATCGTGTGCCGCCAAAAGTCAGTTTTCTTCCTTTTGTTATCATATTCTCTTCTCAAATATCGGGACGTTATACCTGTGCATCCACAATATCACCCTGTGAGGATGCACGTTTAAGCAAAAAATCTCTCTCAATGTTTATAAACAATGTTACTTTGTATCTCTCTATCTAATAGCTGATCAATGTTTATAAACAATGTTACTTTGTATCTCTCTATCTCCCGTCTGAACAATGTTTATAAACAATGTTACTTTGTATCTCTATCTCCTGTCTGATCAATGTTTATAAACAATGTTACTTTGTATCTCTCTATCTAATAGCTGATCAATGTTTATAAACAATGTTACTTTGTATCTCTCTATCTCCTATTGATCAATGTTTATAAACAATGTTACTTTGTATCTCTCTATGTCCCGTCTGATTATTGTATATAAACAATGTTACTTTGAATCTCTCTATCTCCTGTTGATCAATGTTTATAAACAATGTTACTTTGTATCTCTCTATCTCCCGTCTGATCAATGTTTATAAACAATGTTACTTTGTATCTCTCTATCTAATAGCTGATCAATGTTTATAAACAATGTTACTTTGCATCTCTCTATCTCCTGTCTGATCAATGTTTATAAACAATGTTACTTTGTATCTCTCTATCTAATAGCTGATCAATGTTTATAAACAATGTTACTTTGTATCTCTCTATCTCCTATTGATCAATGTTTATAAACAATGTTACTTTGTATCTCTCTATCTCCCGTCTGATCAATGTTTATAAACAATGTTACTTTGTATCTCTCTATCTCCCGTCTGATCAATGTTTATAAACAATGTTACTTTGTATCTCTCTATCTCCCGTCTGATCAATGTTTATAAACAATGTTACTTTGGATCTCTCTATCTCCTGTCTGATCAATGTTTATAAACAATGTTACTTTGTATCTCTCTATCTCCCGTCTGATCAATGTTTATAAACAATGTTACTTTGTATCTCTCTATCTCCCGTCTGATCAATGTTTATAAACAATGTTACTTTGTATCTCTTGTGACAGCAGGAAGGTAAAGTCACCTGGTTGCATCCAGGGGGGTAGATATATTTCGCCCAGATTCAGGCTTTACGCCGACTTATACAACTAGGTGGAGAGTTGTATAAGGCTAGTGGGCTCATGGATGACTCATACCTCTAGGGAGAGGGCTGGGCGTCGTGCAGACAGGGAGTTGATGAGACCAGCTGAAGCTTGCCAGCTCATTTAGGCCTCTATAAGAACTCCCAGCTTCATTAGGTGTTAGCTCATGCCTGGAACCAGACCTGTGTGGACTGTCTAGGGAGAGTGAACCCCTGTGCGGTGAGACAAAGCCTGTGTGGCTATTTGCTTGGACATTTAAAACCAGGGACTTAGGGACTAGGACAGCACTAGGCTGATCCCAGTTGTTAGTTAGGAAACCTGTATGTTTAGTCAGAGGTCAACTTGACCAGGATTTATTTTGGTTATGTTTCTTTTGCTTTGCTGTGTTTTGTCACTGTAAATAGAAAATAAACCGCACCTTTTTTGATTTTGAAAACCACAACCTCCGTTTGCTGGGCCTGTTTTGTGTGGGGAGCCCATCCCGGGGGTCACACACACCCGCTGCCGAGCTAACCCCCTCACAGTTGGTGGAGAACCAGTGGCAGTTTTTTTTTAAGCCAGCATGGAGGAGATACTGAAACAGCTGGCTCTAGCAAATGCCAATCAACAGCAGACAAATGCAGGTTTGCAAAGGAGCCTTGCAGCCCAGCAGCAAGCTCACCAACAGAGTCTGGAGGCTCAGCAACAAGCCCAGCAGCAATCTGAGGCCCGCTTCATAGACCTGTTACAGAAGCAAGAGCAGAGACTACAACAAATGGAAGCAGTAATGCAGCAACGTCCGCAGACCAGTGAGGAAAGCCGTCCCACTAATACCGCGTCCTTTGGGGTGAGTCGTTTATTGACAAAAATGACTGGAGAGGATGATCCAGAGGTATTTTTGACCACATTTGAAAGGACCGCTGAAAGAGAAAAGTGGCCTGAGGAGCAGTGGGCTGGACTGGTGGCTCCTCTGTTAACTGGTGAATCGCAGAAAGCTTACTATGACCTAGAGCCTAACCAAGCAAAAGACTATGTGATGCTAAAAGCTGAAATTTTGGCAAGGCTGGGTGTCACCCTGGCTGTCCGGGCTCAGCGTGTGCATAACTGGACTTTCCAGCTTGGAAAACCCCCCAGGTCTCAAATGTATGATCTCATTCACCTGAGCAGAAAGTGGCTACAGCCAGAGACTTTGTCCGCACCAAAGATTGTGGAACGTGTTGTAATGGATCGGTTTTTGAGAGCTCTTCCTACTGCCATCCAAAAGTGGGTAAGCCATGGAGACCCAGAGACGGCCGATGGTCTTGTGGATCGTGTGGAGAAATACTTGGCTACAGAGAACCTGACGGCCTCTTCCAGAGACACTCGGACTTTCCACCCTAAGACCAGACCATCCCCAGGGGCGGATAAGAGGATTCCAAGGGGTGAGGGTGGAGAGAGTGAGAGGGTGGGAGCTCTACCCCAAGTTTGGCGAGAACAGCCTGGGAAATCAGCGGCTCAAGAGGCGGCAAGAAGGATCGTTTGCTACCGCTGCCGGCAAGCGGGACATATTGCAGCCAATTGCCCGGTTGTGGAGGAACCCATGCAGTGTGACTTTCTGACGGGCAGACGTCAGTCGCTGTGTGCGACAGTCGCATGCACTGCCATTCGAGGAACTGAGAAACATTTATGCAAAATGTGTGTTAATGGTAGAAATGTTGTGGTATTGCTGGATTCAGGTAGCCTTGTGACCCTGATAAAGGCTGAGTTAGTTAAAACAGAGGTCTCTGGGAATAGCAAGGTAGCTGTTATTTGTGTGCATGGGGACACCCGAGAGTATCCAGTGACTACAGTGTGTTTCGAGACCCCCAAAGGTACCCTCTCTCATCCAGTGGGCTTAGTATCTCAGTTACCGCATGACGCCATTGTGGGAAGGGATTTTCCGAAGTTCTGGGAACTGTGGGATGATCCTGAGCCCCTCACTGGTGCCCCTATGTACCAGGAATGTGATAGCCAGAACTCCCCTGAGAGTGGTGAGGACTCTCCGGAATTTCCCTTATCAGTATTGGCAGGGGAGACTCAAGAAACTGGAGAGGAACCCACCTCCTCAGACGAAAACCTACCGTCTGTGGAGTTTTCTGATCTTAAGGTTCACAGGGAAAACTTTGCCACAGAACAGTTGAAAGACCCCGCCCTAATAAAGGCACGGGAAAACGTAGTGAAAATAGATGGCGAGTTAGTGAACCCAGATAATACCTGCACTTACCCATACTTCAGCGTAGAGAAGGACCTACTGTATCGGGTGGCAAAAAGGGCAGAAGAAACCGTTGAGCAGCTTGTGGTGCCCAAACCTTACAGGAAGTTGGTGTTGGAGTTGGCCCATGGGCACATTCTTGGAGGTCATCTGGGGACAGAGAAAACCCGAGAGAGGGTATTACAGAGATTCTATTGGCCGGGGGTGATGAAGGACGTAGAAAATTATTGTTCCTCCTGCCCTGTGTGTCAGAGGTTGGCCCCGATGCCACATTTCCGTAGCCCGCTGGTCCCTCTACCCATCATTGAGGTCCCGTTTGAGAGGATCGCCATGGATTTGGTAGGTCCTATAATCAAGTCCGCTAGGGGGCACCAGTACATATTAGTTATAATGGACTATGCCACCCGTTATCCAGAAGCGATCCCTCTCCGAAATACCTCGGCCAAAACCATAGCCAAAGAGCTATCTCTTGTTTTTAGCCGGGTGGGTATTTGTAAAGAACTGCTTACGGACCAAGGTACACCCTTTATGTCCCGGGTTATGAAAGAGCTGTGTAAATTGTTCAAAGTGACGCAATTGCGTACGTCTGTGTATCACCCCCAAACCGATGGGCTGGTTGAAAGATTCAACAAAACCCTAAAGCAAATGTTGAAGAAAGTGGTGGATAGAGATGGAAAGGATTGGGACTGTTTACTTCCTTATTTGATGTTTGCTATTAGGGAGGTGCTCCAATCCTCTACGGGATTCTCCCCCTTTGAGTTACTGTATGGGAGACACCCAAGAGGGCTGTTGGATATTGCCAAGGAAACCTGGGAAAGTGAGAGTTCTCCCCACAGGAGTGTGATTGAGCATGTCGCCCTGATGCAAGATCGAATTGCACAGGTAATGCCCATCGTGAAGGAACATTTGGCCCAAGCGCAGTTAGCACAGCAGAGAGTGTACAACCGTGGAGCCAAGACCCGTACCTTTTCCCCGGGGGATAGGATATTGGTACTTGTCCCTACGGTTGAAAGTAAATTCCTTGCCAAATGGCAAGGCCCCTACGAGATAATGGAAAAAGTGAGCGAAGTGAATTACAAGGTCAGACAACCAGGAAGGCGAAAGCCCGAACAGATCTATCACGTTAATCTGTTGAAAGCCTGGAGGGATAGAGAGTCCCTAGTCGCAGACACTTGGTCACCAGCTCAAACTGGTTGCGTGATTCCTGAGGTTGGAATAGCAGCCACCTTGTCACAACCCCAACAACAGGAGGTTAAGGAGTTTGTGCTTCGCAACAAGGAGGTGTTCTCTGAGCTGCCGGGACAAACATCTGGGGTAGAGCATGACATCATTACCCCGCCCGGTGAAAGGGTGAAGTTAAAACCCTATCGGATCCCAGAGGCTCGACGGGAGGCAATACGGGAGGAAGTACAGAAAATGCTGAACTTAGGGGTGATAGAGGAGTCCCAAAGTGATTGGTCTAGTCCCATCGTGTTGGTGCCTAAACCGGATGGGAGCTGGCGATTTTGTAACGATTTTCGTCAGTTGAACAAAGTTACAAAATTTGACACCTACCCCATGCCACGTATAGATGAGTTGATCGACCGGCTGGGAACAGCCCGATACATGACGACTCTTGACCTCACAAAAGGGTATTGGCAAATCCCCCTGGCCAAATTGGCCAAAGAGAAAACCGCATTTGTAACCCCAGACGGGGCATTCCAATATAAAAGAATGCCGTTCGGGTTACAGAATGCGCCAGCCACATTCCAGCGGAAAATGGACCAGATGCTGAGGCCCCATCGGAAGTATGCTGCGGCTTACCTGGATGACGTAATTGTCCATAGCACAGATTGGGCCTCACATCTGCCAAAAGTGCAAGCAGTCCTGGACTCTGTTCGGGAAGCGGGGTTTACGGCTAACCCCAAGAAGTGTACCATTGGGCAGGAGGAGGCCAAATATCTTGGGTACACCATTGGGAGGGGAGTAATAAAACCCCAACTCAACAAAGTCGAGGCCATCCAGAGTTGGCCACGTCCCAACAGCAAGAAGCAGGTACGAGCCTTTCTGGGAATCGCTGGGTATTATCGGCGATTCATTCCCCACTTTGCTTCTAAGGCTGTGCCCCTAACCAACTTGACGAAGGGGAAAGGGTCGGTCATGATTAAATGGACCCCCGAGGCTGAGGCAGCATTCCAATTCTTGAAACAAGCCTTATGTAGCCAGCCAGTGTTGTACTCACCCGACTTCTCTAAAGACTTTGTCGTACAAAGTGATGCGTCAGATGTGGGGTTAGGAGCAGTATTGTCCCAGGTCTGGAACGGGGAAGAGCACCCAGTCATTTACCTCAGCAGGAAGTTGAAGTCCCATGAGGTAAATTACGCCACGGTTGAAAAGGAGTGTTTAGCGGTGAAGTGGGCTCTAGATCCCCTTCGGTACTACCTGCTAGGTAGGCACTTTGACATGGTTACGGATCACGCTCCGTTAAAGTGGATGGCTCAAAACAAGGAGACAAATAGAAGAGTGAATAGGTGGTTCCTGGCCCTACAGGAATTCAACTTCACAGTAAAGCATCGCCCTGGCGTTCAAATGGGGAATGTGGATGCTTTGTCTCGAGTACATGAATGCCTGATTGCTGGTGTTCCAACCCCGAGGTTAAAACAAGAGGGGGGGGTATGTGACAGCAGGAAGGTAAAGTCACCTGGTTGCATCCAGGGGGGTAGATATATTTCGCCCAGATTCAGGCTTTACGCCGACTTATACAACTAGGTGGAGAGTTGTATAAGGCTAGTGGGCTCATGGATGACTCATACCTCTAGGGAGAGGGCTGGGCGTCGTGCAGACAGGGAGTTGATGAGACCAGCTGAAGCTTGTCAGCTCATTTAGGCCTCTATAAGAACTCCCAGCTTCATTAGGTGTTAGCTCATGCCTGGAACCAGACCTGTGTGGACTGTCTAGGGAGAGTGAACCCCCTGTGCGGTGAGACAAAGCCTGTGTGGCTATTTGTTTGGACTTTTACTAAACCAGGGACTTAGGGACTAGGACAGCACTAGGCTGATCCCAGTTGTTAGTTAGGAAACCTGTATGTTTAGTCAGAGGTCAAGTTGACCAGGATTTATTTTGGTTATGTTTCTTTTGCTTTGCTGTGTTTTGTCACTGTAAAATAGAAAATAAACCGCACCTTTTTGATTTTGAAAACCACAACCTCCGTTTGCTGGGCCTGTTTTGTGTGGGGAGCCCATCCCGGGGGTCACACACACCCGCTGCCGAGCTAACCCCCTCACACTCTCTATCTCCCGTCTGATCAATGTTTATAAACAATGTTACTTTGGATCTCTCTATCTCCTGTCTGATCAATGTTTATAAACAATGTTCCTTTGTATCTCTCGGTTGGTCAGGGACTGCAGCCTCTCACCTCGGCAGGAGCGGTCCGTCGTGCTGTATTTGAAGTATCCGGTCTTACACTGGCACTGGGCAATGCCGGCCGGGTCGGCGCACTCCGCCGTCTCGTTGTCACATCCCGGATTCTTCGATTTGCACAGACTGACCGCTGAGAGCAGACAGAGAACGATTAGTGAGGGACATTAGAGTGTAAGCTCCTCTGTACAGAGACTGATGTGGGGGGGGGAGGGGACATTAGAGTGTAAGCTCCTCTGTATAGAGACTGATGTGATGTGGGGGAGGGGACGTTAGAGTGTAAGCTCCTCTGTACAGAGACTGATGTGACTGTGGGGGAGGGGACATTAGAGTGTAAGCTCCTTTGGTACAGAGACTGATGTGACTGTGGGGGGAGGGGGACATTAGAGTGTAAGCTCCTCTGTACAGAGACTGATGTGATGTGGGGGGAGGGGACATTAGAGTGTAAGCTCCTCTGTACAGAGACTGATGTGATGTGGGGGGAGGAGACATTAGAGTGTAAGCTCCTCTGTACAGAGACTGATGTGATGTGGGGGGGAGGGGACATTAGAGTGTAAGCTCCTCTGTATAGAGACTGATGTGATGTGGGGGGAGGGGACATTAGAGTGTAAGCTCCTCTGTATAGAGACTGATGTGATGTGGGGGGAGGGGACATTAGAGTGTAAGCTCCTCTGTACAGAGACTGATGTGATGTGGGGGGAGGGGACATTAGAGTGTAAGCTCCTCTGTATAGAGACTGATGTGATGTGGGGGGAGGGGGACATCAGAGTGTAAGCTCCTCTGTACAGAGACTGATGTGATGTGTGGGGGAGGGGACATTAGAGTGTAAGCTCCTCTGTACAGAGACTGATGTGATGTGGAGGAGGGGACATTAGAGTGTAAGCTCCTCTGTACAGAGACTGATGTGATGTGGGGGAGGGGACATTAGAGTGTAAGCTCCTCTGTATAGAGACTGATGTGATGTGGGGGGAGGGGACATTAGAGTGTAAGCTCCTCTGTATAGAGACTGATGTGATGTGGGGGAGGGGACATTAGAGTGTAAGCTCCTCTGTATAGAGACTGATGTGATGTGGGGGAGGGGGACATTAGAGTGTAAGCTCCTCTGTACAGAGACTGATGTGATGTGGGGGGAGGGGACATTAGAGTGTAAGCTCCTCTGTATAGAGACTGATGTGATGTGGGGGAGGGGGACATTAGAGTGTAAGCTCCTCTGTATAGAGACTGATGTGATGTGGGGGAGGGGACATTAGAGTGTAAGCTCCTCTGTACAGAGACTGATGTGATGTGGGGGGAGGGGACATTAGAGTGTAAGCTCCTCTGTATAGAGACTGATGTGATGTGGGGGAGGGGGACATTAGAGTGTAAGCTCCTCTGTACAGAGACTGATGTGATGTGGGGGAGGGGACATTAGAGTGTAAGCTCCTCTGTACAGAGACTGATGTGATGTGGGGGTGAGGGGACATTAGAGTGTAAGCTCCTCTGTATAGAGACTGATGTGATGTGGGGGAGGGGGACATTAGAGTGTAAGCTCCTCTGTACAGAGACTGATGTGATGTGGGGGGAGGGGACATTAGAGTGTAAGCTCCTCTGTACAGAGACTGATGTGATGTGGGGGGGGAGGGGACATTAGAGTGTAAGCTCCTCTGTATAGAGACTGATGTGATGTGGGGGGAGGGGACATTAGAGTGTAAGCTCCTCTGTACAGAGACTGATGTGATGTGGGGGAGGAGACATTAGAGTGTAAGCTCCTCTGTATAGAGACTGATGTGATGTGGGGGGGAGGGGGACATTAGAGTGTAAGCTCCTCTGTACAGAGACTGATGTGATGTGGGGGGGAGGGGACATTAGAGTGTAAGCTCCTCTGTACAGAGACTGATGTGATGTGGGGGGAGGGGACATTAGAGTGTAAGCTCCTCTGTACAGAGACTGATGTGATGTGGGGGGGAGGGGACATTAGAGTGTAAGCTCCTCTGTACAGAGACTGATGTGATGTGGGGGGGAGGGGACATTAGAGTGTAAGCTCCTCTGTACAGAGACTGATGTGATGTGGGGGGGAGGGCCCATTAGAGTGTAAGCTCCTCTGTACAGAGACTGATGTGACTGTGGGGGAGGGCCCATTAGAGTGTAAGCTCCTCTGGTACAGAGACTGATGTGACTGTGGGGGGGGAGGGGACATTAGAGTGTAAGCTCCTCTGTACAGAGACTGATGTGATGTGGGGGGAGGGGACATTAGAGTGTAAGCTCCTCTGTATAGAGACTGATGTGATGTGGGGGAGGGGACATTAGAGTGTAAGCTCCTCTGTACAGAGACTGATGTGATGTGGGGGGGAGGGGGACATTAGAGTGTAAGCTCCTCTGTACAGAGACTGATGTGATGTGGGGGGGAGGGGACATTAGAGTGTAAGCTCCTCTGTATAGAGACTGATGTGATGTGGGGGGAGGGGACATTAGAGTGTAAGCTCCTCTGTACAGAGACTGATGTGATGTGGGGGAGGGGACATTAGAGTGTAAGCTCCTCTGGTACAGAGACTGATGTGACTGTGGGGGGAGGGGACATTAGAGTGTAAGCTCCTCTGTACAGAGACTGATGTGATGTGGGGGGGAGGGGACATTAGAGTGTAAGCTCCTCTGTACAGAGACTGATGTGATGTGGGGGGAGGGGACATTAGAGTGTAAGCTCCTCTGTACAGAGACTGATGTGATGTGGGGGGAGGGGACATTAGAGTGTAAGCTCCTCTGTACAGAGACTGATGTGATGTGGGGGAGGGGACATTAGAGTGTAAGCTCCTCTGTATAGAGACTGATGTGATGTGGGGGAGGGGACATTAGAGTGTAAGCTCCTCTGTACAGAGACTGATGTGATGTGGGGGGAGGGGACATTAGAGTGTAAGCTCCTCTGTACAGAGACTGATGTGATGTGGGGGGGGAGGGGACATTAGAGTGTAAGCTCCTCTGTATAGAGACTGATGTGATGTGGGGGAGGGGACATTAGAGTGTAAGCTCCTCTGTATAGAGACTGATGTGATGTGGGGGGAGGGGACATTAGAGTGTAAGCTCCTCTGTATAGAGACTGATGTGATGTGGGGGAGGGGACATTAGAGTGTAAGCTCCTCTGTACAGAGACTGATGTGATGTGGGGGGAGGGGACATTAGAGTGTAAGCTCCTCTGTACAGAGACTGATGTGATGTGGGGGAAGGGACATTAGAGTGTAAGCTCCTCTGTATAGAGACTGATGTGATGTGGGGGAGGGGACATT